>CM061133.1:161079945-161102959 GCA_030789695.1 Scilla litardierei
CGTTAGTCGGTCTATGCTCATTTGGCGACCGACTAGTTGGTGAATTAGTCGGTCAACATTTGTTCTTGGACCGACTAAGTCTATTTCTGCTCAGACTTCATCTTTATCTGTTAGTCTGTCTACGTTATGTAACCGACCGACTAGTTGTGAAACTAGTCGGTCAGCTACTCTTCTTAGACCGACTAGTTCTTTTAGTCTATGCTTTGATCTTTTCTCTGTTCACTCATTAGTCGGTATACGTTAATTGACCGACCGACTAGTTGATGAACTAGTCGGTGGGTGGTTGTTCTTTGACCGACTAGTTGGGTGAAAAGAGCCGTTGGAGCATTTAATGACTCGAATTTCTTTCTCTCTCTCCTCTAACCTATATATACTTGATGGGATGCATTCATTGCTGCCAAGGCTGATATTATTGCAAGTTTAGAGATCAAGAGAAATCATTCCAAGCTCATTCAAAGCTCATTCATTCCATTCAATAATCTCTCCTCACTCTTACTTCCAAAGAGAGATTCATTGAGTGTGAAGCCTTCCAAGCCAAGTGCTTGATTCTAGGTCACCAACATCCCCATAGCTCTCCATCGCTGATCTACATCTTGGAGCTAGGGTTTGGTGCCACTTCTTCTTCCTCAAAATCATCCCAGCCCTAATTCGTAAAGAGTTACTCAAGGCATAGGTATTTTGTCGGTAAGAAGTTTCTTATTTCATTTCATATTTGAATTGTAAGTTTCATTCTCGGTTGTGAGAGTGTGGTTGTGATCCCGGGTTGTGGGAGTCACAAATTACATTTTGTATGATTTGACTTGTGGAGGATTTTCACAAGTATTTCATAGTGGAAATCTTGAGTTAGGGTTTCTAACTCAAGTATCCGGAGGGGATCCGGGTGGTTGGGACGTAGGATCACCGGGAACAAGTCGGGGAGACTTGGGTGGATCCGAACCCAGTAACATCTATTGTTAGCATTGTTAATTTTGTTGTTGTCTTCAATTTAAGCTTCCGCAAATTGATTTGGTAGTTGTTTGCATTATAATTAGGAATTATACTCCTCGTTATTTTTAAAGTACTATTCACCCCCCCCCCCCCCCCCTCTAGTACTTGTGCAGTAGCTTGTAGGGCATTACAAGGAGCTCGGAGGGAGAAAATAGAGAGAAAGAGAGAATAAGAAAACTCAATATCCTAGATCGCCCGTCAGGGCCAACAAAATCAAAAACGACACACCAAGCAAGCAAATGCCAAATCACATCACTAAACCAAGGAGTACGAGTCCAGACAAGTGCCGTGGGCCCACGCGGTGAAGCGCGAGTGAGTGTGGTCGTGCGCTAGCAGTCCGTGTCATTATCTACGATGTGCGATAAAGCTCGGTATACACAAACCCAGGAAATGACCCAAATATCGATTCGATTTGAATAAAGCGGCGAATATATAGTTCAAGCATGCATGAGAATAGAGAGAATCGAAACATATCATGCGTCAGGGACTCCACAACTAGGGTTAAGGAAATCACACCACTATAGCCTAGATATTAGCTAAAAAGTTCCTAAGCCAAGTGTTTTCGAAACCGAAGGGGGTTGAGATGATGTGGAGAAGAACACTCGGTGCAAATTCTCGTCTTCCCTTTATTCTCGGCAAGTAGGAAAATATTCACACGGGAATTTTTTTTGGGTTTTGGGTATCTGTGTATATTGTTTTTGGATTTTTGGCTATACATATTTTTTTTTCTTTTTTTTCTTTCATTTCTCTTCTTTTTGGGTTTTTCTTTTCTTTTCTCCTTTTTTTGGATTTTTGGGGTTTTTTTGGCTATACACATGTGTACTCTCCCAAGTGGGAGAACGGTACACTGCGAGGGGATTTGCACCAAGTAAAACAAAAAAGAAGTCGGAATCTAAACACTTGGGCAAAGGAAACTATTATCGCTAAATAGAGCATGGGCTAAATGGGTTATCCTAGTCCTCAATTGTGGAATCCCGACACATGCGAAATGAAGCATACGATACATATATTTTCATGCATACAGAAACAGGCAAGAGAAGCAAATACCGCATTATTCATGTCGACTCGTGATAATCTAGGGGTCATTCCTGGACAGGTATATAAAGTAAAATCACAAAGCAGAAGCACACCAAACAGCTAGGCACGACACATGACTCACAAAAAGCTAAGTGGACACACGATGCGTGAAATGCAGGGGGACTCGATATCCTAGGGTTAGTGAGTGTGATTATCGATGCTACGCTAGGTGTGTGTGTTTTTGTGGCAATTAATCATAGGGTTCATCTCTAGGAGAAAGAGATAAAAAGAAGAGAAGAAAAATTAAAAACACGATGAAAACGACACAAAAACGAAAAAGAAAGACTCAAATGACGCACAAAGTGCGACTCCCCCAAGCTGAAGCTTGCATTGCCCTCAATGCAATAAGAGTGAGTACGGGAGGGCAATGAAAATGGGGGGGAATACGCACCGACACAAAAAGAGATGAAAAACATGGAAAACACAGATACGAAACTGAAAATAAAGAAAAATCACGATCAAACCACACGACACGAAAATAGAAAAAGAAAGAAGGAAAATGAACAAACTACACGACACGACACGACACGATCAAACCACACGACACGACACGACAGAAAGTAAAACAATCACACACAAACAAAGAGAAAACAAAACACGACAACACAGCAAAACAGACTTCCCCCAAGCTAGACATGACAATGCTAGCAATGAAATATGAACGTGAAAGTGCAGAAATATGCAAGGGGGATGTCAAAAAAACAAAGTGAAATCAAAAAGAAATAAAAAGGAAGCGGTTCGACACGTGAATGAGTCCTCCCCCTAGCAGTGGTAAAGCAGGGCCCCACAAAGATAGATGGGCACTAGGAATAGGGGGGACAAAAGCGGGATGGGAAAGTATCAAGCAGGGGCACCACCCTCTGGGGGTGGTGATGGGGGCCTGTACTGGGGACCAGGAGTCGTGGGGGGTGGAATGTGGAGCTCGGAGACATCGGGTGGGTCTTCACGGATGTGGCGAATGAAGCTTTGAAGAAAGGGGAGGTCTCGGTCGACGGACTCCTGAGTTACCCGACCACTATGTCTAGCTAGGAGGATCATGGCCGTGAATCGGTCGGCTTGGTCGTCGTCTTGGAATGACATCTCGTATTCGGGATCGTCAACGTAAGGGGGGGACTGGTGCGTGGGGTGGTAGATGAATTGGTGGTGGTGGATTGAGCGGGGGGTTGTGTGCGACGAGCGCGACGGGTGGGCCTAGGGTTGGAAGAGCTGGCTTCGGTGGGCTTAGCATGGCGGGGAGGCATTGTACAGGAGTCGTGTGTGTGTGTGAGTATGCAAAATACGATGAATAAACACAAACACGACCAACGAGCAAGGAGCGAGTTTACCCAAATGAGATGAAGATCATTGCTCGTAGACGCCCCAATGCTACTTGATAGGAGCACGTGTGAAGCCGCGGAAATCTCTTCAGCAAGTTTCGAAATTTGGGGAGAATGGGTGAAAGTTAGGGTTTTGTGTGCGGGTGGAATCGAGGAAGATGGAGAGAAATCGATGGAGAGATGGATAGGGAGAGGGGGGGATCGATTGGGGTTGATTTAGGGGAAGAACGAGGTCAGGCGCAAGAGGAGAAGGCGAAACGTCAATATGAATTTCGAAATCGGCGAGGGCGGAACGAACGAGCGGGGGCGGCCATTTATAAGGATTTAAGTCGACCCGGTCGGGTGAGTTGTCACCCGATCGGTTGACTTCGTGGTCGAAAAGTTTGGATGAAGAGTTGCTACAAGTGAACCGGTCGGGTGAGTTGTCACCCGATCGGTTGACCGCTCCACACATTTTCCCGAAAGTTTAGGGTTTCTCACCCGGTCCCTCAACCGGTCTCGCTTCTTGTCACCCGGTCGGTTGATGAATTCTGAAATTTTCCCGAGAGTTTCCACAGGTCACCCGGTCTGCCAACTGGTCTCTTCTTTCTCCACCCGGTCGGTTCATTCGGTGACAGACACGGCTATTAGCTGATACATCCCAACCGATCGGGTGAGTTATCACCCGATCGGTTGGGGCCTTGTTTTCTGCAAAAACCCAAAAATCGCCTAAGTTCCACGTCGGAAGTTCTTGCGGCTGGATTTATTTATAAAAATAGATAAAATAACGTTGAAAAAGTCCTAAAAAGCGGAAGTAAAAAGTTTAGAGCATGGGTTGCCTCCCATGAAGCGCTTTTGTTTAACGTCGTTTAGCTCGACGCCCGTTGATGATGTTCATGGTGGGCGATATGGGTGATGCCCAAAGTCCGGCATCTCTTCAACTCTAGAGGTTGTGGCTATTGGTGTAGTCGGCGGCTGTAAAAAGATTTGCTCAACTACCCTCCCTTTGTCGACAGGATCCGGGGGCTTCTCCCTCAAATTGGCGTCTACCGCCATCTTTTTCAGGATCCGAACCTCATCGCCGATGAGGTCCATGGGTTCTTTCCCCGTTCTCCTTGTGGGAGGAGACTTAGGGAATCCGGGAGGGATCACATGTCGCGCGACCACCTCATTAGCAACTTCATTCTTTGGGGAGCCAACTTGCTCTCCAAGGTCCCCCAAGCTATCAGGGGGATTCCTCGAGAGCACTTCCCAGGCACTTGTTTCAATAGCTCTATCTTCTTCGTTCTCCAGCATACTGATACTAGGATCGTACTGGGGATTTGGATGCTTCATTGACAAGCCTAAGTCAAATTCGACTCTTTCTTGGCCCACATTGAGGGAAAGCTTCCCATTCTACACGTCTATCTAAACTCCGGCGGTTTCCATAAAGGGTCGTCCAAGAATAATTGGGGTATGCTTGTCTTCCGTCATGTCCATCACCACAAAATCAATCGGTACATGTACTCCTTTCACATCGACGGGGAGGTCGTCCACTACTCCCACCGGGTACTTGACCGAACGGTCAGCAAGTTGTAATGTCATGCCGGTGGGCTCTAAGTCTCACATCCCTATTCTCTTGTACAACGATAGGGGCATTAAGCTGACGCTCGTGCCTAGATCGACGAGCGCCCTATAGATTTGCACTTCCCCAATAGAGCAAGGGATGGAGAAACTTCCGGGGTCCTTGAGCTTGGGCGGATTTGCGCGCTGAATAAGTGCGCTGCACTCCGCCGTTAACACGACCTTCTCTTTTCTAGATCCCCGTGTCACCAAGTCTTTCAGAAATTTGGCATATGAGGCGATTGTCTCGATGGCCTCGAGGAAGGGGATTTGTAAGCTCATATCTTTCACCATGGCAAAGAATTTGCCATACTTCTCATCGATTTTGGCCTTGGCAAGCTGTTGTGGGAAAGGCACAGCGGGCTTGAACACTCTTAGGTTCCCTTCCTCATCCTTCTTCTTCTCCTCACTATGGACTCCCTCCGGAGTAGTTGGCTTGGGCGACGAAGCACCGTCGTCATTTAATTTCTCAGTTGGTCGTTCCACGACCAACGGTGCTTCCGGTCCTTTGGGGGGCTCTCTCGTAGGTATTTGCGTTTCGCTCCTCAAGACGATGGCGGACACGTTCTCATGCTCATGTGTGAGCGCCAAGGTCCGATTTACCCCCCTCGGGTTCACCTCAGGCTGTAGCGGTAATAAATCCTGCGGTCTCTGAAGGTTCGCCACTTGCAACCCCAGCTGGGTCACCTGATCAGTGAGGACTCTTTGTCCCATCTCTAGCTTCAGATTTATTTTCTCCTGATTGGCGATGTATTGAGTCAAGAGGGACTCAACCAGAGAAATGGCCCTCTGCTGGCCGTATTGCTGCTGGGTGGGCTGCTGATTCCTAGGAGCATACTGTTGATACTGTGGCAGAGGTTGTTGCTGCTGAAATTGCTGCTGCGAAAACTTCTGATGGGGCCTAGCCGGCTGATATATCTGCTGTTGTTGTTGAGCCGGCTGTTGATAAGGCGCCCGGTACTAAGTTTCGGATGATTCCGGTTGTTTGGAGAGTATGCCGGATTTGAGTTGGTTCGTGGTGGAAAAGGCGCATTCCCTGTAGGATTGTAAAATAATGCGCTCGCCTGATCCAACGGTGGTGAGATGTCACCACCGTCGAACTCTCCAAAAGCTTCGGACTCCGCCGCAGCAATCTGTTGTGTACCGGCGCCACCGGCGCCTACCATCAATGCGGAGATCTGGGTTGACAGCAAGTCAAACTTGCTTGACAATTTGTCGACGTCCTCTACTCTATGGATGCCCCCAGATCTTGGTGTGGCTCTCTCGTCACACCATCGCTCGTTGTTAGATGCCATATTTTCCAGAATCTGTCCGGCATCTTCTTCGCTTCTCGACATAAAGGACCCTCCAGCCGCGGCGTCCATGGAAGATTTTAAATCGTCCCTCAACCCATTATAAAACAGATTTATGATCTGCCACTTGGGGAGCTCATGGTGGGGACATCTTCTCTGCATCTCCTTGTATCTTGTCCAAGCTTCATGCAAGGACTCGTGGCTGGCCTGGGAGAAGGAGGAGATCTCACTCCTCAGCTTCATGGTCTTCCCCGGGGGAAAGAACTTCGTCAGGAAAGCATTAGAGAGCTTCTCCCAGGTGTTAAATGTATTCGGGTCCTTCCCCCTAAGCCACAGCTTGGCTTTATCTCGCAAGGAGAAGGGGAACAGCTTCAGTCGGATCGCCTCAGTTGTGACACCGCTTATCCGGAAGGTGTCACATTTCTCCAAGAAGGAGTCTAGATGCTCAATCGGGCTCTCCATGGGTGCACCCGAAAATTGATCCTGCTGGATCCACGTCACCAAAGATGGCTTAAGCTCGAAGCTTTGGGCCGTAATAGCTAGAGGACGGATGGCAGAGGTCGACTCGATCGAAGGCGTCGAGTACTCCAACAGGGAGTTGTGAGGCGGGGTGTTCTCCCCCATGGCTTTAGGATCCTCTCTTCTTCGCTTATCGGCGGTCAAACGCCTTAGGGTGGCGTTTATCTCTGGATCAACGGGGATCAAGTCGTCGAGACTTCTTGAACTCCTACGCATGAAAAACAACAAACACCCGTGAAGCGAAAAGTGGGAAAGAAACAGATAAGATAAGAAATAAAAATAAAAATAAAAATAAGAAAATAAAAAGGAAAAAGAAGAACGCGAAAATTATCGCGAGGTAGGGATAAGAGCTAGACACTATGGTTCATGAAATCCTAAAATAACAAGCACGCTGCCTCCCCGGCAACGGCGCCATAAACTTGACCGGTGCCCCACGGCACGGCTCTTGCACGCAAGGTGCGTGCAATGATTCGAACGGGGGCGCGGGGATTTCAATATTTGTAACCGCAAGCACACGGTGTTGTAGTGTGGCTTGGGGGTCAAACTCAGGGAGGCGTGGATGTGCTTGTGTCAAAGAGGATCAAAATCACCCCATGGGCGAGCTAGCCCAGATCGAATGATGGGTTGTCACGGTAAAGGAATGCAAGGTATAGACAATATGAAGGAAAAACCCGGGACTTTGGTTTCGACCCCAACGAGCGAATCTCGCCGATACGGCCTACAGGTAGGATGGCGATCGGAATTAGGGTCTAATGGTGAGACGTTGCCTCTGAAAGTGGTACCGGCATCCCATGGGCCCGATATTCCGGTCGATGCCCAGGATGATACGCCGGACTTCCCGGGTTCGATCAGTGGGCACTCCCGTGTCCATTAACACTGATCGACTCCGGGAGCACTAAGCTCGCAACGATAACTCCCAACGTCTCATCCTGCCGCTCCCGCGCGCTAGGATTCGGCGTCTACGCTAAGGGCGTGAGCTATGGCTAGGGAGTCAACCGCCAAGTTTATTCCCCCTTGGCCCAACGGTCAAAGGCGGTCTTTTTCTCACCGATGACAATAAAACACCCCGCGTAACCATTAGATTCCTAATCCCTATCAATTTCCTAACCATATGGATGCATCGGGAAGAGCCCACGAAGGGGTTTCCGCCAAAATCCCAGATTTGTGAATTACTCACACATATTAGGTAAAAAGCGATCTAAACGAAAATGAACTGTAAAAATCATGATCAGACAATAGAAATGCAATGGTAGTAAAGCAATTAAGATAATACTAAAGTTTTACAAAGATCCGAAAACTTACAAAAACTGGAAAATTACAGCCGTCACAAAATGAAGAAAACAGCAAAAAATAACCAACTCCCGAATCTGGGAAACCTAGGGTTCTATTTATAGAAAACGACATCACCCGATCGGTTGACAAGTCAACCGATCGGGTGAACCGCTTCACAAAATTACAGCGCAATGTGGGGTTTCACCCGGTCAGGATGAACCGGTCGGTTGGATCTTGGATGCGGTCGGTTGGATCTTGGTGCCAACCGGTTGGATCTTGGTGCCGACCGGGTGAGGAGACCGGTTGGATCTTCGTGTCTTGGCTGTTGAAATTTAACTACAGGTGAACCGATCGGGTGAAGGTCACCCGATCTGTTGGCAATCAGCTTCGAATTTCAGAGACTTTGAGCTTTTGACCCGGTCACTGAACCGACCGGGTGACTTCTCGTGAGCTCCAAGCTGCGTCCGGGTGGTGCACGCGTGCATCACCCGATCGGTTGGAGATGACCAACCGATCGAGTGAGGGGCTGAAAGATGCAATCTTCGTCGTTTGACCCCCCTGGATCACGCGTGACTCCTCCCGTTGCTTCGGGGACACATGATATCATCGTTTTATGCCCCAAATGCCAGTAAACTCCTGCAAAACACGGAAAACACGAAAAAGTGTAAGAAAACAAGAAAACACGAGAAAACGAATACAAGACGGCGGTAAAATACGGAAAAACACGGAAGAAAACATGTGTAAATATATGAAATATAAACGCATGTCAGGTACCATAAGCTTATGGTATATCATGTAGATAACCAAGAAAAAGAAAGAGAGCAATAAACGGCATATTGGCTCTAAAAGGAAAGGATGGATACTCGACAGTGGTTGCTCCAAGCACATGACGGGAGATCTCTCATTGCTCTTCGAAGTGATTAGCATCAAGGATGGTGCAATGGTCACTTTTGGAGGTAATCAGAAGAGAACCATCATTGGAGTAGGTAAAGTCGGTAATCCTTCCAAACCGCTTATTACTAATATGTATTTAGTTAGTGGTTTATGTCATTACCTTATCTCCATTAGTAACCCTTGTGACAAAGGTTACAAGGTTAACTTTGGAGAGGGTATGTATGAAATTATTGATTTCAATTCACATGTTTTATTTACCGGTATTATGCGTATGAATATTTATTATTTGAGCTTGCCTAAAACCGTAGAACATTGCTTAGTTGCTAACACAAATGAACAAATATTATGGCATCGCCGTTTTGGTCATGTTCATTTTAAGCACTTATATAAGTTAGTTAAGCATGATCTAGTAAAAGGTTTTCCGAAAATTGCTTTTAGTAAGAAAAACTTTTGTGATTCATGTCAACGAGGTAAACTTATAAATCATCTTTCGAACTTAAAGAAGGCATAACTTCTAAGAGGCCCCTAGAATTACTTCATCTAGATTTATTTGGGCCAACTAGAACTGCCTCTTTAGGTAATGCTCACGATGGATTAGTTGTCTTAGACGACTTCTCTAGATTTACTTGGGTTTCATTCTTAACCAATAAGAATGAAGCCTTTAAAGAGTTTACCATATTCGCTAAGAAGATTCAAAATTTCTTAGGATCCACCATTATCACTATTCGTAGTGATCATGGATGAGAATTTGAGAATGAGTCTTTCATAAAATTTTGTGATGACACCGGAATAACTCACAACTTTTCTTTTCCTCGTGCACCCCCACAAAATAGTGTTGTAGAGAGAAAGAATAGGACTCTTATTGAGTGTGCACGTACCATGCTCCATGATAGTCATCTTGGACTACAATTTTGGGCAGAGGCTGTGCACACGGCATGTTATGTGCTCAATATGATCCTAGTGAGACCCCGAATGAACAAAACTTGTTTTGAGTTATTTTATGACAAGAAACCACAAGTTAAATATTTTCGTGTTTTTGGTTCAAAATTTTTTATCAAGAACACCTTTGGTAACATAGATAAATTTGAGCCAAGATCCGATGAAGGAATTTTTGTTGGATATTACACACATAGCAAACCCTACCGGATATACAACAAAACCTCTTCAACGATTGAGGAATCACTACACGTATCATTTTATGAAGATTTTGATTTTCCTAATGTGGTTGATGATAGTGTAGATATTTAGTGTGATTCTCTTAGTAATGTTAAAATCAATGATTCTATTATTGAGACTAACAATACTAATGAAGTTGTTGAAGATGTTCCAAGTGATGCAGGGATTCCCAAAGCTTACCATACCGTTCGTAATCACCCCCATGACCAAATTATTGGCAATATTGGTGTGGGTGTTCGAACGAGATCAATAATTGAAGAATTCTCTCACTGTGCATTTGTCTCTATCATTGAGCCAAAGAACATCCAAGAAGCATGTGAAGATAGCTCTTGGATAATTGCAATGGAAGAAAAGCTCATGCAATTTGAGAGAAATGAAGTTTAGGAGCTCGTTCCTTTTCCAAGTGGTCACCAAGTGATTGTGATCAAGTGGATCTTCAAGAACAAGACCGATGAGTATGAGGTCATCACAAGGAACAAAGAAAGGTTAGTAGCTCAAGACTATCGACAAGAAGAAGGAATCGATTTCGAAGAATCCTTTGCCCCGGTAGCTAGATTAGAAGATATTATATTGCTTTTATTTTTTGCATCTCATAAGAATTTTAAATTATTTCAAATGGATGTTAAAAGTGCATTTTTAAATGGAATTGTTAATGAAGAAGTTTATGTTTCTCAACCACCCGGTTTCATACATGAAAAAATTCCAACCCAAGTTTTTAAACTTAAGAAAGTGTTATATGGGTTGAGACAAGCTCCTAGAGCTTGGTATGATCGACTCAAAACCTTTCTTTTGGATTTAGATTTAAAATGGGCGAGGTTGATTCAACACTTTTTATTAAGGATTATGGAAATGACATCCTTTTAATTCAAGTTTATGTAGACGATATTATATTTGGTTCTATTAAATTAAACCTTTGCGAAGAATTTTCTAAGTCTATGAAGGATGAATTCGAAATGAGCCACATAGGTGAGCTCAACTACTTTATTGGACTTCAAATTCGGCAAATGAAGGATGGGACTTTCATACATCAAACCAAGTACATTGGGAAGCTCATTAAGCGATTCGAGATGGAATCGTCTATAAGCAAAAGGACCCCTATGAGTACGACAACCCATCTACACAAGAATGAAAACGGAAAAGATATAGACGTTCATCTATATCGAGGTATGATCGGTAGCTTGCTTTACTTAACTGCTAGTAGGCCCGATATCATGTTTTATGTATGCCTGTGTGCTAGATATCAAGCTAGACCTAAAGAGTCACACTTGATTGTAGTTAAACGAATTTTTCGTTATCTCAATCATTCACTAGATTATGGGGTTACTTTACCCTAAGTCTAGCACATATGAGTTAATCTCATATAGTGATGCCGACTTTGCTGGATGCAAATCCGATAGGAAGAGTACTAGTGGCACTTGCCATTTTCTAGGAAATTCCCTAGTTTCTTGGTTTTCCAAGAAACAAAACTCGGTATCACTGTCCACGACTGAAGCGAAAAATATTGCCGCATGTCTTGCATGTGCACAAGTTCTTTGGATGAGACACACTCTTAAGAAATATAGTGTCAATTCTGATACTTGCCCTATCATGGTTGATAACCAAAGTGCTATTTGTCTTTCCAAGAATCCGGTACATCACTCCCGTACCAAACACATAGATGTGAGACACCATTTTATTAATGATCATGTAGCTAAGAAGGACATCATATTAGAGTACATTGAAACCCAAAAACAAATCGTCGACATCTTCACTAAACCTCTTAAAGAAGATTCATTTGTGGGTTGCATAGAGAATTAGGGATTACGGGTGAATCTAAATTGTAATAGTTCATACTTTCATGTTATATCATGTTTGAACTCATATCACCATTGTTACTTCTCTTCGTTTGATAAATTATATCTTTCACATATAATTGTTTTAAGAGATGTTCTTGAGATTCTGATGATTTCGATAGTTTTGGATTGATTTAAGAGATTTGTAAGTTAATCGATAATATTTTGATATTGATTTCATGATTAGACTTATGTTAGAGTATAGGTCCTAGGGTGAGATGTCTCTATCCTCTGGATTTTAACCTCACTGTGCATTTCTGGACTAGGACAGACGACTGTCATTCCTTCTACAGTCGACTGCCTAACTCTATTTACTCATACAGCTGAATATATCTTTCGCACAGGCGATTGATGACGATTTTACAGTCGACTGTCAGTTCGACAGGCGACTGCATTTTGGTCATCAGGCGCCTGTCCAAACCTTCTGTGTTCTCTGTTTTTTATCATCATATTTTTGATTCGTAATCAGTCAACTGATGTGTAAGATAAAGTCGACTGTCTCTCCGGCATGCGACTGTGAATTACCGAACGTCGACTGTCTGTCTACCCAAGCTTATTTCTATCTTATCGACCAGTCACTGACAACTGTTCATTAGTCGACTATCAACTACTGTGGCAGTTCGATAACTTGATCTGAGCCGTCGATTTTTCGATCCAACGGCCCAGATTCCTTGGAACCCTTCTTATAACGTCGAGGGTCGTCGATTCGATCAGATTTTTTCTCTCTCATCCGTCGAAACTCCCTCGTCTTCCTCGTTTTGAAATCCACGGTTGCTGTCAATTCTCACTTCGATTCGAAGCTTCACTCTCCGTTCTCTCTTCCGATCCTTTGATTGCTTGGTCGATCGTCTCCTCTCAGTCGTTCATCACCAATTAGGTGTCGTTCTCTCTCGTGTCAATTCATTCGTTCGGTTTGTTCTTTCGTTTCTTTCGGTTGATTGCACAATGGCACCCAAAACCAATGGGAAGGCTGTTGCTCCTAAACGTACTAGGATTCCTAAGCCGACCATTGCCAAAACCAAACGACCCCACAAAGCCCGAACCAAGCATGCTGAGCCTCCTCCTTCCGACACTTCGGGTTCCTATTCCCCTTCTTCCTCCTCTGAAGCTAAACCTCTTGTGAGTCCACGTAAGCCCGCTGGTGTTCGCATCAACGAGCTTGTCACTGAGGCCGAACATACTCAGGTGGCTGCTGACACCCATCCTGAGTCTAGTTCTGATTCTCCCCATGACCAAAATCCTGTCGTGCCTCCTTCTGATCCTCTTATCCCTATTGGCCGTGATGACACTTGTCTGGCAAAGTTCCATTTTATGCTTGGGATCAAACTCCTTCGTAAGTGATTTATTATATATCAGGCTTTTACTGCTGAGAGACTCTCAGATATTCTCTCGTCTATCCACCTGGGTGATCTCTTTCGATACTCTCATATCGACTCCCCACGTGCCTATCCCTTTCTGGTCAAATTATTTTATGGCAACCGCATTCGTGGTGAATATGTTGACGCATGAGAGATTGACACTATGGTTCAGGGGACCCGTATCCGTCTTGACCCTGCTCTCTTAGAGACCATTCTTAGGATCCCCTCCACTGGCTCTCTTCCTGCTGACATCTCTATTTCTGATGTTAGTGATCTTGACCAGAATGTCTTTCAGGATATGTTCCGTGTGATCCACTCTTTTCTTTCTTCTGGAGTCAAGGCCTCCATGTTCACGGCTAGAGGTTGGGCTGTTCACCTTGTGGTGAAGTCCAACATTTTACCAAAATATGGCTCTTCAGATCATCCCTCTCAGGAGATCCTCAGATGCATGTATGCTATCTTCATGGGTATGGCAGTGAACTGGGCCGGTGTCCTCCTTGATCGGATGGACAAGGTCGAGTTTACTACTGCCTTCGCTCATAGCCCTTTTGAAGGTCTCCTTACCCTTGTTTTCCATCATTTTGTATAGACTTGACTCCTTTCGAGCATTTGCCTCTTGGTCCTCTCCTGGATGCTTCTGTGAAGTCGAAGTCCTCTTCGGCTCTGCAGTCAGCATCTAAGAAGGGGTAATCTACCTCTGCTCCTTCGTCATCCACCATCCCTCCAGCTGTTCAGCCATCCACCTCAGCTGCACCCTCTCGTGACCTTTCAGATGAGAAGGTTGCTGGTTTATATGAGTTGTTCTTTCTGATGTTCCAACATCAGGGAATTCCTTTCCCTGATCATCTCAGATCCTTTGTTCCACCTCAGCCTACTCAGCCTCCTCCACCTACCGTCACTGAGATTGTGAAGCATCCTGGTGTTTCTGCTCCTCAGGATGTCCCTGCTGCTGCTCCTCCTCCTCCTCCTCCTCTGAGGATTCCACGGTTGATCCAGAGACTCAGGAGTTCCAGATTGTTTTGGCCTCCTCCTCTATTGCTGATATGGACACTCATCCTTAGACCTAGATGTTTTTTGGGTTGAGAGTTTTTGTGTGTCTATATGAATTGTGATTCATTTTTTCTGCTGATGTATGGGTGATGTATGTATTTAGATCATTTTTTGTGGATGTACATGAGTTTATGGATATATGTTGTACTCATGTATCTCTGATCATATATATATATATATATATATATATATATATATATATATATATATATATATATATGAAAATGCGTGTACTTCATTTTCTGTCTCTCACATTATCTCATTGTTTATCTTATATGTGTGAATATTGTGAAATTGTCTCCTTGTATGCGATATCATTTATATGATGTGATTTGAGACGACTTTTAACATTTAGCTTGTAATGTTGATATTGGACTGTCATTCCTTTAGTTAACTAAGTTTTAATGTGTTTTATGAATTTTTGGTTTGTATATCTTAGAGATGCCCCTTTGTGATTAGTTTTTCTCCGAATATTTGTTGGCATCACTTTAGATATACACCATATCTTTAGACTCTTATGACTGTTTTAGTACTTATTTAGCACTATTGTTGCTGTTATTCTACTCCCTCCTTTTGGATAATGCCATAGTGGGAGAGAAATAAACATATCATAATTATGTGTTAAGTAAATTCTAATTCAAAACTTGAATCTAAGATTGAGGTTTCCTTAGATTCAAGGGGAGTAAGATATAATGAACGTGGATTATAAAATCCTAGATTTCATGGATTCAAGCATATCATTTCATTCATGCATATCTTACTCATTTGCTTCAATTGATCTATAGATGCCCTAATATTTATTGACTAACTTGATTGGCATCTATGTAGGGGGAGTAAAATTTCTTTAAGCACAATTTTTTATCTTTTTGTTTTCGTTTGTTTGTCATCATCAAAAGAGGGAGAATGTTGAGTATTGGACTTCTCCCTACTTGTTGTTAATGATGAGCAAACATAAATACTTGTGACTAATCCCCTCTTTGCAGTTAATCTATTGCCTAAGTATATCTTGAAGATCAATTAGCAATGGATGACACTCAAAGATCATTGAAAGCAAGAGAAACCGATTAGATGATCAAAGATGGTGATTGAAGCTCCTTGAAGACTTCAAGCTCATACATTGGATAGAAGAGAGAGTTCTACAAATGTAGTCTTCTTTTCCTCTTCTAGTATGTAGCTTAGAAGTAGAACTATGTTGGAGCACACACACACACACACATCTTCATTTCAGTCTTAGGATATCTTTAAATCAACTTTCCTTATACTCCAATTCATTTCTATCAAGAATGTGCATATTATAATTTCAAAATTCGACTGCTGAATGATTTTCAGTCGACTGTCTTAAAAATGTCGACTGTGTTTTGTTCTACAGTCGCATGTTATGCACATACTTAATCAGTTGATTTTTGGGCTTTCTGAGCTTTAACTCTATCAAGCGACTGCTGTACATTTCACAGGCGCATGTCCAAGTGACAGTCGAATGTGATTTGTTAATTAGTCGCCTGTCTATCTTCACCCCAAGATCATACTCTATTTGATCTGGCCAGTCGACTGATGTTGTATTTACAGTCGCCTGTCCAAGGACCAGTCGACTGTAAATGCTTCAACGGTCGCATGTCCATGATTCCTCTGCAGGACTTGCTCTCTGGAAAATTTCTTATTCTAGTGCTAGTCGACTGATTTTGTATTTACAGTTGACTGTCCAATGGCACAATCGACTGTTAATGCTTCAACAGTCGTCTGTCTTTGAGCTTCTCTGCAAACTCAACTCTCAGGAAAATGTCAGGGTTTGTGACAGTCGCCTCTAAAAGGAATTACAGTCGGCTGTTGGATTTACGGTTGACTTTCTTCTCTTCATCAGTCGCCTGTCCTGTATTCCCAGACTTTTCTGAGACTTTAACAACTTACCCAGATTGCGACCAGTCATCTGTAGAAGAAATTACATTCGCATGTTGGATTAACAGTCGACTGTCTTCTCTTCATCAATCGACTGTCCACGTGGTAAGTTACCATTTGAATTCTCACCTACCCTCTGACACAGTGCAGCAGTTGACTGTGTTTTGTTCAACAATCGACTGTCGCATGTGCAAATTCTATCCGTTGAGCTTTTCTCCACGGATTTCAAAAGGGCTTTTAGGAATTCTGTTTGAGGGTTTTGAGAAAATTATAAAGCCAGCCTCTACTGTTCCATTGAGAGGTTACTCACTTGAGATTCATTTTGCTCAAACATTCAAGCTTTCAATCTTCGAAGATCAAAGCTCTCAAAATCCTAAATCCCTAGAATTCCTATCTTTCATTTCTTGCTCTCCAACCTAGAACCAAAGAGAAATCTTCTAGGCATTTGGTGCAGTCAAGAGAAAAGGCTTTCCTCTCTTCAAGAGAGTCATTCAACACACAATACACTCTTCTTCAAGTTCTACTTCAAGGCATAGGTGATTGTAGGTATTGTTGATTTCATATTTCATTACTTTTGTTATTTGATTTACTCTCTGGTTGTGAGAGTGGTTTGCTTGCTCCCAAATTGTGGGAGTTAAGGAGAATCGAGTGTACTTTGATTTCACGTGTAGGGTTGCTACAAGTGGGGTTTAAGAAAACCTCAAGTTAGGGTTCTAACTTGAATATCTGATGGTATCCGGGTGGAAGGGATGTAGGATTACCGGGAACAAGTCGAGAATTGACTTGGGTAATCCGAACCCTTGAAACATCTCTGCGTTTGCATTGTTTCATTTTAGGGGTTAATTTTCATTCCACACTTTATTGTTGGTTAGGAATTTAATTTGGTGTAACTATCATTTTAAATTGTATAAACACTATTCAACCCCCCTTCTAGTGTTTTTCTCATAGCCAGCGACCTTACAAGTTTTAAGTTTATTGAGATACTATTCACTGAAGGGTTTTGGCAGACCCTTAAGGCTCAGATCTGTGTCCTTTCTACGTCGTACGGACAACAGAAGGATAAAAATCGCAGTGGAAAAAACACAAAGCTAAACAATTTAGCTAAGGCCCTAAGGCGAGCCAGAACCTCGCCAAGATCTACGCCGACTTGGGGTGTATCTGACCACCCCAAGAGGGATCTAGCCTACTGCGACATTATTAAAAATTATTCTAAAAGGATACTAGCTAATATACTCGGAATCTTGGCCTTGGGACAAGGAAGATGTACGGCACCACCTTCTTTCGCTCCTTGTAGCCAAGCCGCCTTGCGCCTTCGAACCGATCTACCAGAGCCGCCTCCGAGCCGATCACTTGTCGAAGAAAGTTTCACTTGAGCAGACCCACGTCAAAGACGTCTGTATCCAATCCAAACCTCCTCGTAGTCTTGCTAGGACACGACGAGAGGATAGGAAGAGAAAGAGAAGATGAATATTTAAGTTCACGATCGAGCATGCTCAAAAATCAGGAGCTTCTCGAAGCGATCGCTTGGTGTTACTCTTCAACGAAGGGGGGCACCCCTATTTATATATGGAGTCGGCTCCTCCCTTTTTGTCACGAGCAATATAGGGCAAACTTAAAGAAAGAGGGATTTTAATTAAGTTAATGAAGTTAGTAAGCCTTTCATATAGTCCCAACTTCAACCAATTAAATCTCCCTTACTATTGAGCTTTAAAGGCGATACAAGTTATCATTTCGAAAAGCTTCGAATGGTGAACGCGTAGGAACGAACGGCGATGAATTCTGACTTTGTTTGACCCCTCAAACAATTACCCAAAGTTGGGGAAAAATTCACACTTTCGTAGTCGTCAAGGATTTCAAAAAATCCATAGCAAAAACAACTTAAGTTGCGGGTGCACCCGCTAAGGGCAATGGGCGCGCCCACATTGGACGTGCCCGGAGCGGGCGCACCCGCCCACTTAGCGGGCAGGCACGCACGCCCACAACGGGTGCTCGGCCTGCTCAGTGGACCGGTGCCGGCTGCCCGAGCGGGTGCTCCAGCCCGCCAAGCGGGCTGGCACCCGCTGCCCGAGCAGGTGCCCCAGCCCGCCAAGCGCGCTGGCGCCCGCTGGCGGCAGCGGGTGCGCCCGCCCACCTTATCGGACGGGCCCTGCTTCGAAAGCGGGTGCGCCTGCCTCCCTTGCGGGTTTGTCTCCCCGAACGTGGGTCTAACCCACTTTGGTGCTTCTCTGCTGTTTTCGACTTTCTGGGCTCGTTTGAGCTCTGTTTTTGATGCGGTTTGAACCTGCATTTAGACCGGGACGATCCCGTCATCTAGGTAACCTTTTCGATGCATTTATTCCATTAAATATAGTCGTAAAATATTTACGAAACATTTATTCTAGTTTGCATCACATGCAAAATTTGTCTCCTATTAAACTTGAACTCACAACTAGCTTGTGGACGTAAGTATTCCATTTTTCGAATGAATTCCTCTTAACGTTCTTTCTATTACTATGACATGGATACTACTCGGTGTGAGACCCTACAACCTGACCCTACTACAGGTTGGGGCTCAAAACCCCTAGACGACGGTAACCACGAGCAGCAGGCGTCGTCCCTGTTTCAGAATCATACTTACGTGATCGACCCATTGATAAACGTGTCGTCGGGATCACTCTAACTGTGTCAGTGATGAATTCCACAGTTTTAGTCCCTTCGTCAAGACTGTGTCTCTGCATGGCCTAGGGTATGGTTTACCGTCAACCCCACTAGCCAGCATCAGTTAGTATACATCGGTCTTTGTTGTATTCACGTTGTACATCCTACAACGTACCCCGACTGAGGATTAACACAAAGACCGTATTGATCCAGTGACACTAACTTCCCTTTAACAGAAGAGATGAATCCTATCTTAGTCATCTACTTTCCTCGTGAGCTTCAGGTGTCATCCAACCTAAGATCTTTCTGCAGGCCGAGCCTCGAAGCTACATCATATATCTAAGTGACACTATCCATTCACAAGTTCGTATTAATGACTTCAGGTCTTAAGGACCAGCTAGCCTATCACCACTATAGAGTTATTATTGACATTCTAGTTAAAGCTTAACCACTTAATAATTCTAAGTTGGTCGTTCAGTGAACTCATTCTCTAATGAGCACATATATCCCGTCTCCGACTTCGCCAGGTCGAATGACTATGAGATCATTATTACTCTAAGGTAAGACAAAGACACATTGGTCTAACCGATGTGTCGATATCCTATTCTCGACATATTTATGACCATGAACCGTTTAAGACTTAAGTTTCTAATCGGTCACTAACTTCTCATAATCGAGATCTACATCTAGATACGTAATGACCTGACTATAAGTCTAAGGAAATTATCTAAGTATATGGTTCTACGAATTCCTACTTCGGATAATTAATACCATATAATAATTAGAATGAGATGATTAACTTAGGATAAATGCCTCAAGGGCATACGTCTTCCTACATTCACCCCCCCCCCCCCTCCTCGAGTATCTATTTCTATTTGACCATCCACAGGATCCCAACAAAGGTTGGAATTTGTCAGGCCTTATGTCTCACATCGGTTATGCTCTGATACCAATTTTTATGCTCTAATACCAATTGTTGGGGTGAGTGAGATCACCTCTATTGGGATCATATGCCCTCTTGGTATGCTTATCAAGAAAGCAATCTCTCTGTGGTATTCTAATATCATTGAACCAACGAACAAAGCTAATGATGTTTTCTACCAAACCCATAAACATAGTAATATATATGAAAGTGACGTAAACATGCACATGACACCAAGATTTATACGGGTTCCACCCAAGCCTCGGTGTACATCCAGTTGAAGAGATCACTAATACTTCAATATCTTTGGATTAAAAGTTATGGCATGTGGTTCAATAGAATAAACCAAACCTATTATGAAATTAGAGAAAAAAAATAATGGAGCAAACTCTCAAAAAACCCCACACATTGGCCCTCAGTTAGCCCTCTGTATTTCTACATGTATGCGCAAACTTGTAAAGGAAATCCCCTCAAACCCCGCTGAAAAATGGCATCAAACCCCTAGTCGAAACACAGTATAAATACCCTAGAAACATTAACGGGTCTGTATTCCAAAAACGGGTCGAAAACATATCGGATTTGTGCACTAACGCACATCCTCTCTGCGCACAACGCACGTGCACGCTGATGGGCTGCCCACGGGCCGACCGCTCATGGACAGCATGCACGTCGTACCCACTCACAGGGCGCTCCCGCACCCGCAGCCGAACATAGTGCTGGGTTTTTTAACTGCACAATTAATCCGAAAATTCTGTTAGGCTAGGCTTTTACAAAACATTATTTCGAGCTCCAAAAAATCTCCAAAAATGCTCATAAATCCTAAATTAATTCCGAGATTTGGTGTTTTGTATCATATTTTTCAACACACCACTTTGATACAAACACACCATAAAGTCGAAACCAAATCCAAACTCAATATCATCCACCTTCAAAATAAACCATCTCATCCTGAAATTAGTACACTTGACTAGTGAGCTTCGCATTAAACATTACCCACTAGCCTAGTGTCAAACGAACCCCTTTCTGAAGGCGAATGTCTGAATTCTTCGTATCTCCTAAATTCATACCTGAAAAAAAACCCGTAGTGTCTCTCCATGCTACCTCATGGCACCTAACACCTCTTCAAGAAAAATATGTTTGAGCCCCGCTCAAACTTCATCGCCAACTTGTCAACCACTGGATATCCTTCTCGTAAATTTCCTTGAGATGCACAAATATGTCGATATCTTTCCTAGCTCACATCTACCTTGAGTGTGCGTCCAAACTCAATGCATCCTACGCAAACCTATCTGCCAGAGGATCTCCATATGCATGCAATTCATAAGCCAAATTCATGTAATCCTTGTAGCGAGATGGAGTCTTCACATTGCATCGCCCACTCTGCTAGCAATAAAGTCATCCACAATAACTCAATGATCTCCACCTCAACTAAAACTCCAACTACCATCGCTGCCTACAGTAGTATCCTCGTGTGGACTCTCCCCATTAACTGCCACTCCTTTACCAACATCTATGTTGATTATGTGACTTGGAATAACTACATCCATCTCGTTTGACACCTCCTTGCATCTCCTTGCATGCACCTATTTCGATACTTTCTAAAGCCTTTCTTTGCAACATCATCGACTCATGTCACATATCAACGGACCAAGATCTCTTTTTCTCTGGAGAACCCCTCGCTCTCTCGCTTCATCTAGAGAAGCTTTCGTCTTCTTCTCTTCGTTCATGTTGTTGTCTGCCTCTCAAAAATCCCCAACTCGCAATTTCTCGTCATGCTTTACGTCGCATGACGGCAACACATGACCGGCTAGAGAGACAAATGCGTATTGGTTGGTAGAATTTATGAAGTTGGTGGGGAGATGGGTCAAGGGGAAAAATAGTTGGGAGGACGGCTGGACACTTCAAATTTTATCATAGTTCAAGCAGAAAGTAGAGAAACTTTATATAAGAACTCCCTCAGAAAGTTGAAGGAATATATCCCAGCTTCAGATAATAATGCTAACAGGCACGGGGAAAAAAGATCAACTGCTACATTAAAAATCAATAGACTGAACAGTTCAGGAGTTGTACGTAATTATCATGAGAGTACTAATATTGTTTTGTGTAGAGTTTATCATAGCTGATCCCACAGAATCAAGTTCTCAATGCACTTTAAGTCGACTGTTTTCCATCGCTTCTCAGAATGTTGCGAAGAAAGCCCCGATATATTCAAAACAATTTCGTCTGTCCCGCCATTTGCAATGAAACCAAGCTATACGTCCCCTCAGAACACTAAGCGTGGCTATTCGTACATCACATCCAAACAGTTGTCGATTGAATGTATAAGTATCATGGGAGAAAATATGAACAGGGGATGGAGAGAGAGCGCGCACATCACTGGCCATAGACAGCAGGATCCAACTTTCTGCCATCCTACAACCTGAAACAAAAAAGCAAGATTATTCAAGGAAAAATCGAACGTTTTGCAAGATTAGAACTGGATGAGTGCCTTTGTCCTAATAATTCCTATGCACAATCAAGTATGTTATAATTCGACCAGTGTTCTTTTCAGAACCATCTTCCCAACAGCTTAGGACGCAAAAGGAGAAAGAGAATTACGTGAACAAGTTTGGGCGGCCGCGGGACAGCTGAGGTCGCTTCATGGGAGAAATGATGAGGTTACGCAAGGTCGCGGAGGGATTGCTGACACCAGTGCCAAAGAGAGGGCGTGTGGGTCTTCTGCTTCCGGCGTCAGCGGGAACCGGCTGCGCCTTTGGTGGAGATCCGGTCGAAAGATCGAAGGGTCCTGAGTTGGACTTCTGTCTCGGTGCAGGCCATATCTCTTCTCTCTGCCCTGGAGTATCAGGAGTGTAAACGGACCGATCTGCGCCAGATAAATCAACTTGCATTTTGGGAGAGCTTAAGAAAAGATTTCTACAGCTCTCTTGTTTATTCCAGGGAGTGAAAAACTGGTGCAACCTAATTAGTTTGTTTTAGTTAAAAAAAAGATTTGCCTGCTGGATATCTGAGAAACATGATGCAATTGGGCGTATTCACAACAATCGGTCAGTGAAGTGACAAGCGAGCTTGTAAATGCAGTTGAGGTTGTTTAGTTTTCCTATTACCTTGTCTAAGGGGATCCCTCCCATCCATCATGTTCGGCATATTTGAGAACAAGTCTGGCTCGGCTCTTGAATAAAAGTTGCTGGACGGTTGAATTGCTGAACGC
>CM061133.1:161103459-161150436 GCA_030789695.1 Scilla litardierei
TCTCCCAGCCATACTGCTTTTAATCTGCTCCTGCTCTTGAACCCACTCATCATTAATAATGGTAAGGGTGGCCGGTCTATCGTCTATATCAGAATCAGTCGACTCATCCTCAACTCTTCCCTTCATACTGCTTTTATTATCAGGACAAAATTTTCGACGGACAGAGATCGCAGCGAGGAACTGCTTGGGTTGCATGGCGCTTTGGGGGCCATTCCCCTGGTACTCGGAGAAGGGGCAACTGCCACCTCCTTATTTCTTCCATCCTTCTTATTAACATCAGTGTCACACACTCCCTAGCGGCATCCTTCTCCTTGCTAGGCACAGCTAGCCTCCTTCCATCCCTCTTTACATTTGGCACATCATGCCCATTCCTAGCCGCAGCTAGATCCTTACATCCACTAGGCAACTCAACATTGCTCGCCTTCTGAACAGCAGATGAACTAACAACGTTCGCATCAGATCGATCATCACCCGCCCCTTTACTGGCCCCAGCCAGCCCGCTCCTAATCGCATCTAAGCCCTTACATTCATTAGGGGTCACATCATATATAGCACACCCCCTTTACAGCTTCCAGGGTTATCACATCCCCCTTACAGGGCCTAAATTCACCCACCCCCTCGCTAGTCGCTGTTGGGAAATTGGCGGTCCCTTAGGGCACAAAAACTCTAGTCCCGTCCTAAGTCAGACGGAACATAGACACAAAAATCATTTGCAGCGGAAGAAAAAACTAGTTAATCTAAATTAACATGCAGTTAAAACAATTTTAACTTAGCCCTAAGGTCCAAGACCCTATGCCAAGATCTATGCCGACTTGGGATGGATCTGACCATCCCAAGAAGGATCTAGCCTATTGCGATTAAACTAAACTAATGCTAATAAAATACTTTAACCACATACCCGGAATCTCAGCCCTGGAGCAGGCGAGATGTTCCGCGCCGTCTTCCGAGCTGCTCCCGTCCCACGCCGAGCCGCTCCTTGAACCGCTCCCCGGACCGCTCCTTGAACCGCTCCGCATCCCGAGGCGATCAATCCCCGTGCCGCCAAGCCAACCACGCGCCGAAGAAAGTTTCACACGAGTGAAACCTCCGCCAAGATTTTGGATCCAGAATCCGAACTCCTTTGTGGCTTTGTTAGAGCCTGCAGGAGTAAGGCAGAAATTTAGGGAGAAGAGAAATATTAATTTAAGCCTAGATCCGAGCGTGCTCCAACATTTACGAGAGTCGCTAAGATCTAGAGCTTGGGACGAGTTTTGAGAAAGGGGGGAGACCCCTATTTATATAGGCGGCGGACTCTCCCCTTTTCTCAAAATCCGATGTGTGACTAATTATTTGGGTTAGTTAAAATCAAGTTAGTTTGCACTTCAACCGAATCAGATCATAAGCTCGAAAGAGCTTACCATTCTTATGATATTTCGAAAGTGGGTCTTCTTTTTTATAATACCGGTGGTTGACAAGCCACTGATCGGAGGCGACTGGACTCTTGCTCATTGGCTCCCTTTTTCGTTAGATTATCTGTGCTTACACCTCTCGCCTATCGAAGTTCTGTTCAAAAACCTCGTACGAGAACTTGTATAGAGAAGGATTTCCCGCGGCGCAGCAGTTATTCCATACCAACTTAGCTGCCCGGCGCTGCTATTGGCATAACAACCGGTACACCATAGGTTGACCCAACCCAGTCCTCTCGTACTAGGGTTGGCTCGTCCCGCCGAAAACCGATATACAGGATTCCCCGAGAGCCCTCAGACATGACGACGGTCCTCGCTGCGGCCTCTGACAGTCCGTCCCGTCTCATCCTTCTTTGGCCCTCCTTGTAGCCAGCCATGTTAGCTCCACATTCAACCCTTTTTCTATTTATAACTAAAAAGGCACTCATCAGTCGCCCCCTTTCCTAGCTCCCCATCGGTTAAGCCAAAGGAATTAGAATCCCCTCTAGCGCTTCACTCGTGAAAGGAACTTCGGTAAAGGAAGAACGCGGCACCGTTAGTTCTCTCCCTGCTAGCTAGCCAAGAGAAAAGTAAAAACCCTCGCGAGGTACATACACGGTACGCAGATGCCTCTAAGAAATGTAGAATGCTTTAATTGTGGCAAGAAGGGCCACTTTGCTCGTGATTCTTGGTCAAAGAAGAAAGCGGCAGAAGGTAATTCAGCATCAGCCAGTCACCAAAACAAAGATAGTGAAAATGAGTGGGAAAGGCAGATGAAGCGGGCAAAGGCTCTCGTTCAAAATACCTGAATCATCTCCTGGGACGCTTTGTCATTAGAATAGTGAAGAAGACAATGAAAAGAAGAACAGGTTCTATAAGCTCGACCCCATGCGGGAGAGGAAAAACAACAGGTTCTAAGCTCGACCAGGCGAGATCAGATCGGAAGATGGCCGCTACGCCCCTCTTCTAACATCAAATAGGGCAGTCTACTCATGTACGACGCTTTCACCCCCCTTCAAAGTTTCAGGTAGCTCTAAAGGAGAGGTTATTACCGTACTGCCTCAATCACCTCCTTAAAGAAGAAGGAGAGCTAGCAGATGAGCTAAGCAGCATACATTTGGAATAGAAGGTGCCTAGCGCAGCTGCATTGGCGCTGCAAGCCGTAGCGCGCCATAGAGTATCTATAAGAAGTACGCTACGCTCATTACCGCACTTTCTTGTGTTGTCAATTCCTCACTTCGCTCGCCTTCTTTTGGTTGGCATAGGAACCTGGTAAAAAGCCTGAACAAGTTATATAAGGCCTACAACAAATGTGGGAATGGAAAGCAATAGCTACTTTCTTTGAACAGAAACGGAGAACTCCATGCCCTCAACGGAAAGTAGGTACTCGATAGCGATAGAAGAGCTCGCTACGTTAATTAGCAGCAACGCAAAGTGCAAACTTCCGTGAATTTTAACTCACTAACCGTTGAGCTTCAAGATTGATACAACCTATCAATACGACGAGCGTTCAACGATGAACGCATAGGAAAAAACCGTTCGTCAATCGGAGTTTGTTTGACCCTCCAATTGAGTGTCCAAAGATCAGCCCAAAGCCACCCAAAACACAAAACTGCAGCCGTCAAGGAATTCTGCCTAGGGTTCGCAACCCTAGGCGTGTGGGGCCCACCAGTGGGCCTCACTGACTTGACCTGCACGTGCAGACCGAGCCAGGCGCGTGCGCTGCACGCGCCCAGTGCCTCAGCGCTGGGCGCGTGCGGCGCACGCGCCCAGCTGGCGCGTGCGCCCGCGCCTGGCGGGCGCCCGCGTCAGCGGGCCCCCCTCTTTTTCTTGGGCCTGGGTTTATTTAATCAGCCCCTTTGGGCTGATGGGCTTTGGGGTTTACATTATTTTGGCCATAACTATTATGTTTGGCGTCCGATTTGGACGCCGTTCGAACCTGGGTCTAGACCGGGACATTCCCGTCTTACCCGTGAATTTTTCCTTGCGTTTATTTTATTAAATATTGTATTAAACAATTTAATACACATTTAATCGCTTTTGCATCAAATGCAAAATAGTCCCTATCTAAGCTTAAATTATCATATTGCATCAAATGCAATTATCTCTTCTTTTGCATCAAATGCAAATATTCTCCCTAACTATTTTCTACCTATCACTAGACGAAGCGTTGCACTCTGTGTGAGACCCTACAGCCTGACCCTTACAACAGGTTGGGCTCGAAGCCCTATACGGCAGTGACCACGAGCAGTGGTTGCCGTCCCTGCTTCAGGAATCATCATTATGTGGTTAACTCATTGCCATGAGTATTGTCGGGACCACCTGACTGTTTCCGTGATGAATTCCGCAGTTATAGTCTCTTCGTCTTAAATATGTCGTGTAGATCAAGTCTAGGGTACGGTCAAACTGTCAACCCCAATAACTTGACTCCGGTTAGTTTCTATCGATCTTTAGTCAACTAATGTTGGACTTCTTCCAACATACTCTGCGCAGAGTTTTTACTAAAGACCGAACTAACTCTACGACACTAACTCCCATTGACCGGGAGAGACGAATCCTCTCTTGGTCATTACTCGCCTCGTACGTTTCAAGTGACACCCAATCAAAAGACCTTTCGACAGGCATTGCCTCGAAGCTAGGTCAGTTGATATAAGTGGCACCGTTCACGCACAAGTTTGTCAAAATGACCTCAAGTCAAAAGACCAACTATCCTATCATCACTCAGAGTTATCACTGACAGATTGGTCAATATAACCATATGATAACTCTAGTGGATCGTTCAGTGAACTCATTCTAATGAGCACATGTGTCTCGTCTTCGACTTCGCCAAGTCAAGCGATCATGAGATCATCGCCACCGCTAAACGGTGAAGACTAAGACACAATGGTCTATCCGATGTTTCGATATCCTTGTCTCGGAACATCTACGACCACGAACCATTTTAGACTTATGCTACAGACGGTCAAACGTTTCTCCATGATCGAGATACTCATCTCGATACCCGTTTGACCTTGCATAAAGTCTCAGGACTTTACCTAAGTTGATATCTAATGTTAACTACATTACAATATAACTTAGATAAATTATTACCAAACAGCTTACTGTTATTTTGAACAAGATGTTTGTGCTTTTCACACAGGAATAAATGGCCTCGAGGGCATAATATTCCTACATCTCCCACTTGCACTCAGGCCCATTTATCTCGGTATCTTATACCGTTTTTACACATAAGTTTTCCCGACTTCATGTGGTAGAGCCTTCATGAGTGGATCTGCTAAAACCGTCTACACTATAGACTTAAGGGGTTTTTATGTTTGTGTTAGACCAACCATTTGAATCTCATTCAAATAATTCATTTGGTCTATCGAAATCTATAATATTTTATTTTACTTGGATCTTATCCAGTTTATCGTACCTTACGATAATCATTTAAATTTGTTAATGGTCATTTTAAATGGCTCATATCTATTCTTGATAAAGTATCAAACCTTTTGATTACTTTGTCAAAATGTATGTTCCATCCTTTTGATGATTCGCATGTAATTTATACGCTCCCACTGACCTTGAAAACTATCTGGCTAATTCATATAAGTCAGTCAGTCTAAATCATATTTAGAAAAACGAACTTATAAGTGAATGCTCCAATTTTCATGGTCAACTTAAGCGTTTTACATCGGCTTTGGTCCGAGTAGATCTGTACACATCTGTTGGCGAAACCGGTTTCATCATAATCCGTTTTAAAGAAATTAGGATGAAAGCCGTTCCCGTCCAACATTATTGTACTTCACTATTTTCTTTCTGCACCAACCTTTCAACTTAAAGATTTACTTGCAGAAAGCGAGGAAACATTTTCTTTGGGCACGTAAACTAAATTCTCAATTTATTTACTCACACGGACCTGCATCAAGTTTTAAATCGGAGTTACTACTCCGAATTTCATCCTAGAAGTTGACTAAGTCATCATCAGTTATGATGCCTAACTCGACAATCCGTCTCACGAGATTCGAGTAATAATACAACTTCCTTTGATTTATTGAATATATTATTGATAATGTCCTTATAGAACATTATCAAAACCTAGGCATTACTATCTGGGACTTAACCCAGAGGGAGGAGTTAACTCAGAGTCACTTATTTATGGATCGCACCAAGTCTAACTAAGTGTGATTCATACCTTTTAACACTCTGATGTGTTAACAGACTTGACCTGAGAGAAAATCACATTTTCTTTTAATTACACAAGATTTTATGTAGCTAAGTATTTGACCATTCGATCTAATCGAATCAGTTTAAATACTTTCGTCATTTCGTTCTTTATTTTATCAGACTTGTGTTTCATCAAGAACACGTGTCTTAATAAAATATACGAATAACTTATTTTGGTTAATCTAGACTCGGGTACATCCGAATGTACTAGACTGAGTTCGACAACTCATTCTCCCACTCTCTCACAGATGGGTTTCGGCCATTGTATCTAAGAGGCTAAGACTCACAAGTGTCCGTAGACTTCATAATACGAGAGGTCAGACCCCTCTTTATGTGACTTGTGAAGCTTAATCTCTTGATACGGCCTAGTCTAATTTTACCATATAAGTTTGCTACTATCTTGTGTATTTATATATTAACATTTAATATATATATATAGTTATTTACAAATTACTTAACACAAAAAATTACTTCAGAAGCAATGTGACGACATTCGTCAAAATGTGTTAAACGTCTTTTGTATAACAACTTATTCCGAAATGTGACATCCAAATATGTCACGTTTTCATTTCCTCCTACTTATGCCTCTACTAATGATAAATTAAACTAACTTTCTCTGTTGACTTTCCGAAGTGCCTTCATCCTCTTCTAAATCACATTTAGATATCAACATAAATAAATAGCTATGCAAGCAACTTATGTATCCAAACGCTTGAGCTTTGCAATCTTGAGTGTAGCTCAAGAAGTTGCTTGTCTCAAGATCCGGTTGGGATACATAGTCTTGCATCGCTCATGCACTCGTATTCGACTCAAACGGTTTGATCGAATTTTTGAACTTTGCGGATCAAAATTGTTTGTCCATACAACCTTGAGGGTAGCTCGACAAGTTGTAGGGAGAAACATACTTTATATGTCCTATATGTTCAAGCTGCCTCATATAGAGACGAGTGACATGTAGCTTTAATTTATTTGTTGGACCAGAACTTAATGAAATCATATTTCTTAAGTCTGTCTTTTAGAAGGTCATTTAATGTCAATGAGAATATAGTTTAATTATATCAATTAGAATTTAACTTGATATTCAATTAATCAACTTTTTGACCAATAAACTAATTCCAATATTATCAATTGATTCTTTCGGTAAACATAGTCTTGCCCTAGTTTTAGCATATGTTCAATATTAAATATAGGTAGACTAGTCATAACCCGTGCCCGTGGGTACGGTGCATTTAAGATTTTTTTTCCGCGAAAACTTTGTCCCCCCAAAAATATTTCTACAGCCAAAATTTAAAAGAACAACAAATTAGCGTAAAAAAATTTAGAGGCACGACCGCCTTCGGCAAGAAACAATAAATTCGGTGCTCATTCGGCGCAGAACAACAAATTAGCATATAAAAATTTAGCGGGCGCCTTCGGCGCGGGCGTCTTCGGCGCGGATAGGTTGGTTAGACCTCTGCTTGACGCCCAAAAAACTCAGCCCGCCTATTTGAACGCACAATCCCTATATTTTTTGGGTTTCAAGTTTTTTGGTGTCAGCCGAAATAAGCTCAGCCGATATAAAGTTCTCTTTTGCATACTTGTAATTTAAGTTGCATATTTTTTGGGTTTCATTTTGTGTGTGTGTTTTTTGGGTCTCATTTTTTTGGTCATTTTTGAATGAAGAGTATTAAATGCTGATGGTGCCAATTTCAAAAAAGAAAAGCTTTTGTATTCCCCTAACAAATTTTCCCCCAACCCAAAAATTTTTCCCCCCAAAACTTGATGTGACATTGCCACATAGGACAAAGTTCAAAAACAGCTCTCAATTGTAATATAGATTGGCTTTTATCTATCTATATCCTCCCACTAATTTTACGATCGTTTTAAAGCTTAATAACGAACGATTTAATCGAATTAAAATTAATGGGTAAGAGTTCCAATAACCTTGAGTCTAAACAACCTTGAGTGTAGCTCAACAAGTTGATTGACTCTGCAATCGGAAGATGACTCTTAATCGATCATATCGGATATGACTCTCTTAATCGGGTTTTGCCCCTAGCCATTCGTGATCATGAGTGTGCTCATCCAAATCACAATGTCTAGTCTAGTCGGACCCTTGTTTTCATGGCTAGCCTGACTTGCCCCTCAGCTCGGTGTATGCACGACACGTCGGTTTGGGTCAGGTCTTAGACTACATCTTATGTATTTAAGAAGTTGGTTTCTACAAGGTTGCCATGTCACAGCTTGAGTGTATCTCAACAACTGTAACACTGGCCCTATAGTTGCTAACCCCTAAAACAAGGAGGGCTACGGCTAATCTTGAAAAAGATCATTAACGTATTTGACTTAGATATAATCCAGGGTGTCATACAATTATGATTCGCGACATTGCGGTCCAGCGGAACTCAGCCAGGGAATTGACTAAGCCAGGATCACTATCCCTTAAAGGGTGATCCAGAACTCTTAGCCAAGCACATTGACTGGATCATGGTCCATTGAATGAAGCTTGTCATTTTTGTATGTATGCCATAGACTAAACAGCTTTTATTAACAACTAATTAATCCTATCAACTAGTTGAATCCTTAAATTCAAAATTTTAGGATTTGTTTAATAACTTTTATTAAGTCCTTATCAACTATAAGGTTCACGTGCTACCCTAATCGTTATTAGGATTTTAATAAATTTTATTAACAACGCTAGAAGCGAAGTCCTTTAATGAAAATTAATTATAACAATTAGAATTGAAAATTCATTTAAAGGACTACCCAAATCAGGAATTAGGTCTTAATATTGTTGTTAATGATTTATTAAAACATAGCATGTCATTAAAATTCAAGTAATAAATTTTAATCATTTTTAATGGCTAACCTAAAGGGTTGTCTTGTGTTATCAAATAAGGGACAAGATTAACAAGCCATTAAAATAAAGCTACACTAATTTTATCAACATAAAATGAAAGTGTATATCTATTAAACAATTAAATAAACTAAGTTTATCGCATAAACTATTTTTAGACTTTTAAAATCAGTTTTAAAAAATATCTTATAAATTTAAAACATTACTTTAAAAATTTTCCATGTTCAAAAATTTATCATATACAATTTTTAAACATCTAAAATATTTTAAACTTATCGCATAAATTTAAAGCCTTAAAATCAATTTTAAAATTTATCACATAAATTTAAAAATACCATTTTAAAATTTCCATGCTTACAAAATTTATCATATAAAAAATTTTAGGCATCCAAAATAATTTAAACTTTTAAATATTTAAAATTAGTTTTAAAAAATTATCACATAAATTTTAAAACGTCATTTTAAAAATTTTCATGTTCAAAAATTTTATCACATAGAATTTTGAACTTCAAAAACATTTTTAAAATTATCTAATAACCTTTAAAAATTTAAAAGATTTAAAAGTATTTAAAAAGCATTAATAAGTTTAATGAAATCGCAGTACCTAGATCGACTACGCAAACCTAGGCTCTGATACCACTGTTGGGAAATTGGCGGTCCCTTAGGGCACAAAAACTCTAGTCCCGTCCTAAGTCGGACGGAACATAGACACAAAAATCATTTGCAGCGGAAGAAAAAACTAGTTAATCTAAATTAACATGCAGTTAAAATAATTTTAACTTAGCCCTAAGGTCCAAGACCCTATGCCAAGATCTATGCCGACTTGGGATGGATCTGACCATCCCAAGAAGGATCTAGCCTACTGCGATTAAACTAAACTAATGCTAATAAAATACTTTAACCACATACCCGGAATCTCAGCCCCGGAGCAGGCGAGATGTTCCGCGCCGTCTTCCGAGCTGCTCCCGTCCCACGCCGAGCCGCTCCTTGAACCGCTCCTCAAACCGATCCTCGAACCGCTCCGCATCCCGAGGCGATCAATCCCCGTGCCGCCGAGCCAACCACGCGCCGAAGAAAGTTTCACGCTAGTGAAATCTCCGCCAAGATTTCGGATCCAGAATCCGAACTCCTTTGTGGCTTTGCTAGAGCCCGCAGGAGTAAGGCAGAAATTTAGGGAGAAGAGAAATATTAATTTAAGCCTAGATCCGAGCGTGCTCCAACATTTACGAGAGCCGCTCAGATCTAGAGCTTGGGACGAGTTTTAAGAAAGGGGGGAGACCCCTATTTATATAGGCGGCGGACTCTCCCCTTTTCTCAAAATCCGATGTGGGACTAATTATTTGGGTTAGTTAAAATCAAGTTAGTTTGCACTTCACAAAGTGCAAACTTCCGTGAATTTTAACTCACTAACCGTTGAGCTTCAAGATTGATACAACCTATCAATACGAAGAGCGTTCAACGGTGAACGCATAGGAAAAAACCGTTCGTCAATCGGAGTTCGTTTGACCCTCCAATTGAGTGTCCAAAGATCAGCCCAAAGCCACCCAAAACACAAAACTGCAGCCGTCAAGGAATTCTGCCTAGGGTTCGCAACCCTAGGCGTGTGGGGCCACCAGTGGGCCCCACTGACTTGACCTGCACGCGCAGACCGAGCCAGGCGCGTGCGCTGCACGTGCCCAGCGCCTCAGCGCTGGGCGCGTGCGGCGCACGCGCCCAGCTGGCGCGGGCGCCCGCGCCTGGCGGGCGCCCGCGTCAGCGGGTGGGCCCGCTGACGCGGGCGTCAGCGGGCCCCCCTCTTTTTCTTGGGCTTGGGTTTATTTAATCAGCCCCTTTGGGCTGATGGGCTTTGGGGTTTACACTGTTTTGGCCATAACTATTATGTTTGGCGTCCGATTTGGACGCCGTTCGAACCTGGGTCTAGACCGGGACATTCCCGTCTTACCCGTGAATTTTTCCTTGCGTTTATTTTATTAAATATTGTATTAAACAATTTAATACACATTTAATCGCTTTTACATCAAATGCAAAATAGTCCCTATCTAAGCTTAAATTATCATATTGCATCAAATGCAATTATCTCTTCTTTTGCATCAAATGCAAATATTCTCCCTAACTATTTTCTACCTATTACTAGACGAAGCGTTGCACTCTGTGTGAGACCCTACAGCCTGACCCTTACAACAGGTTGGGCTCGAAGCCCTATACGGCAGTGACCACGAGCAGTGGTTGCCGTCCCTGCTTCTGGAATCATCATTATGTGGTTAACTCATTGACATGAGTATTGTCGGGACCACCTGACTGTTTCCGTGATGAATTTCGCAGTTATAGTCTCTTCGTCTTAAATATGTTGTGTAGATCAAGTCTAGGGTACGGTCAAACTGTCAACCCCAATAACTTGACTCCGGTTAGTTTCTATCGATCTTTAGTCAACTAATGTTGGACTTCTTCCAACATACTCTGCGCAGAGTTTTTACTAAAGACCGAACTAACTCTACGACACTAACTCCCATTGACCGGGAGAGACGAATCCTCTCTTGGTCATTACTCGCCTCGTACGTTTCAAGTGACACCCAATCAAAAGACCTTTCGACAGGCATTGCCTCGAAGCTAGGTCAGTTGATATAAGTGGCACCGTTCACGCACAGGTTTGTCAAAATGACCTCAAGTCAAAAGACCAACTATCCTATCATCACTCAGAGTTATCACTGACAGATTGGTCAATATAACCATATGATAACTCTAGTGGATCGTTCAGTGAACTCATTCTAATGAGTACCTGTGTCTCGTCTTCGACTTCGCCAAGTCAAGCGATCATGAGATCACCGCCACCGCTAAACGGTGAAGACTAAGACACAATGGTCTATCCGATGTTTCGATATCCTTGTCTCGGAACATCTACGACCACGAACCATTTTAGACTTATGCTACAGACGGTCAAACGTTTCTCCATGATCGAGATACTCATCTCGATACCCGTTTGACCTTGCATAAAGTCTCAGGACTTTACCTAAGTTGATATCTAATGTTAACTACATTACAATATAACTTAGATAAATTATTACCAAACAGCTTACTGTTATTTCGAACAAGATGTTTGTGCTTTTCACACAGGAATAAATGGCCTCGAGGGCATAATATTCCTACATCTCCCACTTGCACTCAGGCCCATTTATCTCGGTATCTTATACCGTTTTTACACATAAGTTTTCCCGACTTCATGTGGTAGAGCCTTCATGAGTGGATCTGCTAAAACCGTCTACACTATAGACTTAAGGGGTTTTTATGTTTGTGTTAGACCAACCATTTGAATCTCATTCAAATAATTCATTTGGTCTATCAATATCTATAATATTTTATTTTACTTGGATCTTATCCAGTTTATCGTACCTTACGATAATCATTTAAATTTGTTAATGGTCATTTTAAATGGCTCATATCTATTCTTGATAAAGTATCAAACCTTTTGATTACTTTGTCAAAATGTATGTTCCATCCTTTTGATGATTCGCATGTAATTTATACGCTCCCACTGACCTTGAAAACTATCTGGCTAATTCATATAAGTCAGTCAGTCTAAATCATATTTAGAAAAACGAACTTATAAGTGAATGCTCCAATTTTCATGGTCAACTTAAGCGTTTTACATCGGCTTTGGTCCGAGTAGATCTGTACACATCTGTTGGCGAAACCGGTTTCATCATAATCCGTTTTAAAGAAATTAGGATGAAAGCCGTTCCCGTCCAACATTATTGTACTTCACTATTTTCTTTCTGCACCAACCTTTCAACTTAAAGATTTACTTGCAGAAAGCGAGGAAACATTTTCTTTGGGCACGTAAACTAAATTCTCAATTTATTTACGCACACGGACCTACATCAAGTTTTAAATCGGAGTTACTACTCCGAATTTCATCCTAGAAGTTGACTAAGTCATCATCAGTTATGATGCCTAACTCGACAATCCGTCTCACGAGATTCGAGTAATAATACAACTTCCTTTGATTTATTGAATATATTATTGATAATGTCCTTATAGAACATTATCAAAACCTAGGCATTACTATCTGGGACTTAACCCAGAGGGAGGAGTTAACTCAGAGTCACTTATTTATGGATCGCACCAAGTCTAACTAAGTGTGATTCATACCTTTTAACACTCTGATGTGTTAACAGACTTGACCTGAGAGAAAATCACATTTTCTTTTAATTACACAAGATTTTATGTAGCTAAGTATTTGACCATTCGATCTAATCGAATCAGTTTAAATACTTTCGTCATTTCGTTCTTTATTTTATCAGACTTGTGTTTCATCAAGAACACGTGTCTTAATAAAATATACGAATAACTTATTTTGGTTAATCTAGACTCGGGTACATCCGAATGTACTAGACTGAGTTCGACAACTCATTCTCCCACTCTCTCACAGATGGGTTTCGGCCATTGTATCTAAGAGGCTAAGACTCACAAGTGTCCGTAGACTTCATAATACGAGAGGTCAGACCCCTCTTTATGTTACTTGTGAAGCTTAATCTCTTGATACGGCCTAGTCTAATTTTACCATATAAGTTTGCTACTATCTTGTGTATTTATATACTAACATTTAATATATATATAGTTATTTACAAATTACTTAACACAAAACATTATTCAGAAGCAATGTGACGACATTCGTCAAAATGTGTTAAACGTCTTTTGTATAACAACTTATTCCGAAATGTGACATCCAAATATGTCACGTTTTCATTTCCTCCTACTTATGCCTCTACTAATGATAAATTAAACTAACTTTCTCTGTTGACTTTCCAAAGTGCCTTCATCCTCTTCTAAATCACATTTAGATATCAACATAAATAAATAGCTATGCAAGCAACTTATGTATCCAAACGCTTGAGCTTTGCAATCTTGAGTGTAGCTCAAGAAGTTGCTTGTCTCAAGATCCGGTTGGGATACATAGTCTTGCATCGCTCATGCACTCGTATTCGACTCAAACGGTTTGATCGAATTTTCGAACTTTGCGGATCAAAATTGTTTGTCCATACAACCTTGAGGGTAGCTCGACAAGTTGTAGGGAGAAACATACTTTGAATGTCCTATATGTTCAAGCTGCCTCATATAGAGACGAGTGACATGTAGCTTTAATTTATTTGTTGGACCCAGAACTTAATGAAATCATATTTCTTAAGTCTGTCTTTTAGAAGGTCATTTAATGTCAATGAGAATATAGTTTAATTATATCAATTAGAATTTAACTTGATATTCAATTAATCAACTTTTTGACCAATTAACTAATTCCAATATTATCAATTGATTCTTTCGGTAAACATAGTCTTGCCCTAGTTTTAGCATATGTTCAATATTAAATATAGGTAGACTAGTCATAACCCGTGCCCGTGGGTACGGTGCATTTAAGATTTTTTTTCCGCGAAAACTTTGTCCCCCAAAAAATATTTCTACAGCCAAAATTTAAAAGAACAACAAATTAGCGTAAAAAAAATTAGAGGCACGACCGCCTTCGGCAAGAAACAATAAATTCGGTGCTCCTTCGGCGCAGAACAACAAATTAGCATATGTTCAATAAAAATTTTCTATATCCACCGAAGGTGATTTGTCATCGCTATTTGTTCCATTGTCAGCCGCAGCTAGCTTGTTGTCTTCAAGCCTCTCCTCCTGAAGGATCCCAGCCTCAGACATCCTATCTGTCTTGTTCGTATTGTCTTCAAGCTTTCTCCCCCCCTCCACCGAACATTGTTTAGCAACATGACCAAAACACTTGCAAATATGACATCTCGGGGGCTTACCCTCAATAACAACTTTGATCTGAATTTCTTCTCCCCCCGCCACTCTCACTGTAATAAAATGGGGAATCTCCTCCATAGCTGAGATCTCAACCAAACACCTAGCGTATGTCAAGAGCTCCTTGGTTGCTGTAGCTCTGTCCAAGCTCATAGGGTTCCCTAATACACTAGCAATCCTATTAAGTATGGGCATCGACCACAAGTTCAGCGGGAGCTACGGAAATTGCACCCAGACTGGAACCGATGATAGCATATCACGATCATAGCCTAGTGTCGAAGACCATCGCTGCAGCACAACCAGCTTGCCATCGAATAGCCAAGGCCCCCCACATAGCACCGCCTCGCTGTCTTCCTTGCTCTTGAACCTGAAGAAGAAGAACCCGTTATCTCTCGAGTAAATTGACATACCCTGCTTCTTCCATAGTCTTTCCGCCCATGCCTTGATTTGTCCGTAGAACGTCACATCCCCTAGGACATATCCGACAAGCGTGTACTCCCAACACTTAACAACATCTTCCAGCAGATCTTCTATAATGTAAGCCACGGCCATACCCTCTTCGTCAACCTTCGGTGGAACAAACGCCATCTCCAGAGATCCTGCAATTCTTCTTCTATCTGAACACACTTCCAGACAGGATTTCTTGGGAGCTTGGGGATTGATTTGCAGCTCCACCTTTGGCCTCATGGCTCTCCTATCAGAGACTTTTTTGTTTTTGTACTGGCCTCCGTTCTTCCCTGTTGTTTTCTCCTAGCATTCACCCATGCATCTTTGCCTTTGTCCATAGGCCCAGGCTTCCTTCCATTAACAATATTCCACCCCCCCATTGTTCTCTGTAGAAGTCTCCTCCTCATCTCTTCTATTGTCCAAGATAACATCTTGGTCCACCTCCCGCGCAATGTGGATCTCAGATCTCACATCGGCCATGGAATATGACTCCTCAGAACAATCAAAAACAAAGGCCTCAGGGACAATACAGGATCTAAACAACTTCAGCTAGAGAGAGAGAGAGAGAGAGAGAGAGAGAGAGAGAGAGAGAGAGAGATCAATTCTAAAATAGAATTTCTATTATTACTAATTACTACATTATACTAACAGTTTTAATAATACAAACATGATGTGAATGATAAAAATTAGGTTCTGGTTTAACAAGATTTAATATTATAAGCTAATAACATATGAAACTAACATTATTATTAACACACTGATCTTATAACAACTAGCATCATCCAAAACTCACCCATTAACATTTTATACTAACTGTTATACTTAGGTTATTCTAACATTTATATACAAATATTAAAATATTAACCGCAAATATGAAAATACTATCAAACTAATACTTAGAAACTTACGTGATTTTAGTGCCTTCCTCGTGTGTTCGCAGATTGAAAGGCGTCGATTACGGCAAGTGGCGGAGGGACAGTCGGACGGCGGCGTAGGCGTGGGCGTCTGAGGTGAGACGTTTGGCTGGGGCGCTGTTGCAGGGGTGTCACGGCTGAGGTGGTGGCCGAAGTACGGCGGACTACGGTGGTCGAAAAAAGGGATCAGGGGTCACTGCAGTCGGGCAGCCAGGGCAGACGATGCAGCCGGGCTCGGGGCAGCTGGTAGCGGAGCCGCGGGCTATACGGGGTGAGGCAGCTAGATTTGAGGCAGCGGGCTGTCGTACGGCAGTCGGCGGCGAGCTGGAGTCGAACGGGATGTGGTTGGCCGGAAGGGTGGTGGCTGACCGTCGGCTAAAAGGATAGGGGAGAGGGGTAGAGTTTTTAGAGTAAGGGTTTGTAGGAGAGGGGAAAAGTGCGGCTGCAGCTTCCATGCCATAGGTTTTGTAGGAGAAAAGAAATAGGTGGCGGCAGGTAGAGGTTAGGTTAGCGTTTTTTTTAAAATGAAAAATAGGAAAGGGTTTTAATTCAATAAATTTGTTTTTATTAGAGACTTAATAGCAAATGATTTATGGTAAGTTGAATTAGAAAAATAGTAATCAAGGAGAGAGTGATGGGGTTAGATTATAGAATAATACCAATTTAGCTATAGACTTTATTAGGGACAAAATAGGAAATTTTTCAAAACGATTTGAATCTGAATTTTTGAAATAGTTACTCATTTGAAATCGTATAATAATAGGTTTAAAAATAATTATAGCTAATTAAAATACATAAATAAGTATGCGTATATAAAGTACGTACGTATACGAACACGTATACAAGTCTAGATACAAAAATTCCTTTTTAAAAAGTATGAGTGCATTAGAGATTTTAATAAGGCATAAATTCCTTTTCGTTATCATAAAACATTATTAACAACCTCTAATGTTTTTTCCCATAGTTTCAGGTCCTACACAAGGGTCGATAGCTTTGGGCTTATATTATAAGAAGGGACCATTCTCTACGCTTATTGGCTACGCAGATGCAAGTTACAGGTCTGACCCCCCATAATGAGAAGTCACAAACTGGGTACATATTTACCTACGGTGAGACGACCATCTTCTGGAGATCTGTAAAGTAAAATATGACGTCGACCTCATCCAGTCATTCAAAAATTCTCACCATCCATGAAATAAGCAGAGAGTGTGTTTAGTTAGGCTCAGTTGTGTATCACATTCTGGTGACGACTGGATTGAAGACTGACGACATTGAGCCAACCACCATATTTGAAGCCAATACCACATGTATAGCCCAATTACGAGGAGGTTACATCAAAGGCGATAGGACAAAGCACATCTTTCCAAAATACTTTTGGACACATGAGCTGCAGAAGAATAGCGAGATCGGCGTGAAGTACAATCTTGTGAAAATTTGGTTGATATGTTTACTAAGCCTCTTCCCATATATTATTTTCAGAAATTTGTACAAAAAGATTGGTATGAGACAACTAAGAGATCTGCAAGCCTAGAGCTTGTACAGATCAGGTGGAGTTAAAAGAGAATTGTAATCTTTTCTCTTAACTATGGTTTTTTTTCCTGCTGGGCTTTCTATAACCAAAGGTTTTAACGAGTCAAATCTTATTAATTTTGGATCCCGAAGTATCAACCCCTAGTGATGCTTACACAATACTCAGAAATCATGAAATAACATGCGTATAAGTTAACACTAATGACAGGATAAGGGGGATTGTTATGAATAGTCTATTTTACTATGAATAGTCTATCCTGTTAAAAACCATGTATCCTACCCTTCTATGCACTCTTCAAATAAAGATTTACAGGCTTCCGTAGAAAGCACTTCACAACATTGGAATTTTTTTCTAAAATGGTAATTTTATTTTATTATGTGAAAATCAATAAAATTTATCATTCATCTTTTCAATGTTATAAAGCTATAATATTTAATATTTTTGTTGACGAGCTAGATTGTTGTGACGTTTATCATATTAAGCCTCACTTCCTAAATGCCATTCTAATTTGGATTATTAGTCAATTTTTTGGAATTGATAAGTATCGACAATCCTAACCTACTTATTAAAGATTTGGAATTGATAACTATTTGGGTACGGTTATGAATAGGCCCATGCGGTCCATTGGGTATCCGGCCCATCATTGAAAGCTATATATATGAGGGTAAGGGGGCTCTTAACCCCTTACACCTATTACTCTACTTTTCCCTTCACAACATGTTATCAGCACGATCACGCTCGTAGGAAAAGACGACGACGCTCAAGGAAGGAGATCCATCAAACACTCAGTTTTAAGAAGATCGTATTTTTCTCAACGGGGAGCGAAAAGGGCATCCTTCATCAACCGTTGTCTAGATTCCCTTATCGAATGTAGAGGTAAATTTTCAAAACTTTTATATCTAAACTTGCTTTTCCTGTAGATCTACATGTTTTAAGATCAAGTAGTTTGAAAACACGGTAAAAATCGCATTTTTATTTAGATCTGCATGTCTATGAATAATAAAAATCGTATTTTTAAAGATCTGAATTTTTGAAAAATCCATTTTACCCCCCTGATCCATATATCGCACGCCCAAAGGGAGCAACAGCGGCGATTTACCAGCGCCGCCGGCGGCATGCATGCCGCGACCTGCAGTCCCGGCCAGCCGTCGCGGCCCACCGTTGCGACGGTCGTGCCTCTTGGCACGGTCAGCCATCATGACGGCGGCTGCGGGCCCGTAGGGTTTTTCTAAACCCTAGCCCTCAACGGGCCAAATTTTTTAGGGGATGCCCAATTAACCCTAGTGGGTTGTTTTCATGGCCTAAAAGCCTGAAAATTAGCCCACTTACCAATAATTTTTCTTTTTTTATTTTTGGCATCAAAAGCCCAATAAGTAAAGAAATTTTAATTTTGTGATAGGTTTAAAGTGGAAAATAAATATAAATAAAACGGATCAAAACTTAAAATTTTTCAAAATCATTTTTAGCATGTCATTTTTAGATTATCTATTAATCTTTATATGCATGTGATATAATTCTCTGCATGGTTGTATATTCTATATAATGGATGTGCTATTTGACTATGATTTTAGGGATCAGCCAGGTTTTCGACATTTTTACTTTTATGCAATTTTTCTTTTTTTGAGAGAAACTTATAAGCGAGGTTATACATGTAAAAAGAAGCTGAAGGACCACCCCAAGAAGCTGAAGGCGCTTTCATAAAGAGAAAGGGGCTTCTCTCTAAAGTTCCCGAGTTGTCTTTATTTTTTCATGCACTTTTTGGTTAATGGGATGTAATTTCGGACTTTCTTTTTCTGTTGATGCCGGCTGGCTGATCCCCATAGTTCTAATTTATTTTCATTGCCTATACATTAAATGCGTGGATGTTTACTTTAAAAGTTACATAACACATGCTATTTTAATGTTGAAATGAAAAAATACATGCGTGGATGTTTATTTTTAAATAATTCATGCTATGTAAATGTTGATAAAAATGCATGCGTGGATGTTTACTTTAATAGTTAAATAATACATGCTATTGTTTGTCTACGTTGCTAGATTGTTTAAATGGCCAGACTTGCGAATGTCGATTTTTCGGTCCTAAAGGCCGATGGGTCGAACTACTTTAGCTGGCAGTTGGACCTGAAGTTCAACATGCGTTCTCATGGGTTCAGTCTAACACCCACTGAAAAGGCAACAACAAGTACTGTCGCAGCTGAAAAGGATGCTTCTAAAGAATCCCCTCACACAGAAGAAGTTTCCGATATAATTAAGGCAAAAGCCATTATTTATATCAGGAAACATTTAGACTCGACCCTGAAGGATGAATATCTTAATGTAGAGGATCCTTATGAACTGTGGGATGCACTTGAGGAGAGGTACAGACATCAGAGGGATGTCATACTCCCTCGTGCGTAGTACGAGTGGACTCACCTCCGCATACATGATTACAAATCCATAGCAGAGTACAACTCAGCACAATTCCGTATCACCTCATGCCTGAAGTTGTGTGGTGAGAATGTGACTGAGAAAATATTGCTAGAGAAGACGTTCACGTCTTTTCACGAGAAGTACATGATCCTCATGCAATAGTACCGTGAGAGGAAGTTCACTAAGTACTCTGATCTGCTCTCATGCCTCCTAATGGCTGAACAGAACAGAGATTTGGTGGTTGCCACTCACAACCTGTGCCCTCCTGGCTCCGCTCCACCGCCACCTCCTGCAGAGGCGCATTTCAAGTCTACCCAGAAGAAGAAGATGGATAAGAAGGCTAAGTTCCAGAAATGGAAAGAACAGAAGTAGCGGAAAAAGGCCACTCCTCAAGCTCCTCCTCCCCAGAGCCAGGCAAAGAAGCAAAAGTGGATGCCCAACAAAGGTGGTACTCCCAAGAAAGACTGGGAGGATAAGTGCTCTAAATGTGGAATGACGGACATTGGTCCAGAATCTACTGCACTCCCAAACACCTACAGGAACTCTACCAGGCAAGTCTCAAGCCTCACGCTAAGACAAACCTGATGGAAAGCGCAGCGTTACCAGATACCACATGGAATCCAGAAGATTTCATGGGAGACGACACTCTTTAGTCATGGACTATAAAAATTTTTTTTCTAGAAATGTATCTTGCTTTTCTAGAATGTGTCTTGCTTTATGACTTTCCAAAATTCCACGTCAAACTTTTAAAGCATCTTAATGGAAGTAGTTTCTTTTTCGTATTATTCATTGCTTGATTATCTTTCTTATATAGATAAGGAATCCCTATGCCTAGTGGACAGTGCATCAACACACTCAATCCTTCAAAACATAGGCTACTTTATGAGCATCAGTAGCTATTCTGGTCCATTGAGAACAATCTCAGGACCAGCTGATATAATTGAAGGATCAGGGAAAGCAATCATATTGCTCCCCGGTCACACACTCATCAAACTTAGAAATGCGTTATACTCCCTTAAATCAATCCGAAACCTCCTAAGCTTTAAATATATCCGTTTAAACGGGTATCACTTAGAGACGGTCGAGGAAAATGAAAAAGAATACTTGCATGTAACGTCTCTTACAAATGGTACAAAAACCATTGTGGAACATTTCAAGGGACTCCCCTTGGGACTCTACTAAACAAGTATTCAATCTCCAGAAACATTAATGACGGAGCACCTGCAGTGCCTCCAAACACCAGAATTCCAACTCTGGCATAATATACTGGGACACTGATATGCTCCTATTTTACATGTTTTATCACATATTTTCATGACACATTTCACCCTCCACACCCCCATTTTATATGCTTTTGTGCTATTATTTGGAACAATATGACTTTCAGAGCGTTTATTTCTATTTCAGAGATTTGGGGCGATATTGGAGCAATTTGGAGTCAATAAAACGATTAGCGATGTGAGAGCACCAATGAGACTCATGATGACATACTTGAGGTACCTAAAAAGAATACTGGAGCAAGGAAGAGGCAAGAGAGGAGGTCTCTCGATCGAGCTATGATGCGACGAAGGAATCGAGCGACCAGAAGTGCTGGAAACAGGACAGTCGTACACTATTTCTAAATCTGCTATCACCTGATATTTTTCACTATTTTCTGATATTTTTTCCAGATAGTAGACTTCAATACGGTTCCAACGCCTCCAAGAACGCACCAATCGGAGGTCGAATGAGCCTTGGGAAATTTCTGTAAGATGATGCTTCAGTGCTAAAACTGTTACCGGCAGCCTACTCGACCGAGCAGTATCCTACTCGGTCCGAGCAGTGCACTGCTCGATCAAGCAGTGTGCTCCTATATGGCTGAACAGTTGACTGCTCGACCGACCAGTTGACTCCTCGACCGAGCAGAGTGCTGAAAATGCTGAAAATGCTGTCGTTCGACACTACTCAGCCCAACAACCACTTACTCGGTCCGAGCAACCTCCCACTCGACCAAGAAGTGCCTGCTCGGGCCGTATAGGCAGAGCGACGTATTTTAGAGAAGTTTGATTCCCTGTGTAATCTGACTGAGCAGGAGGGCTACTGACGGAGCAGCCAGACTACTCGACCGAGCAGGCATCACCCGGCCCGAGCAGACAGAGCGACGTTTGGGGTGATGGATCCAGACACCTGATAGACTCAATCGAGCGGCCTATTACTCGATCGAGTCGTCATGGGCCTAAGGCCCAGATCATGATTTTGAGGGTTTTTCGACGAAAATACAAGGGGATTTGCGCAGCCGCCACTGGGGAGTTGGGGAGAGACTTTTAGATAGTTTTTGGAGAGCTTTTTGTATACTTTTTTAGAGGGGAGTTTCTTAAATATTTTTAGGGTTTTTCAGCGATGATCTTTTGGGGAGTTAGACTATGCCCTAGGCCCCTCCTTTGTATCAAGATAAGTACTTTTGCCCTTCTAATTCTATTATTATTTTCTTTGTGATCTCTTATTGTTTATCCCTTTTTGATGCATGCAATGAAATCTTTATGTGTTCTATTATCTATTGATATTGCTATGCTTGAGTAGTCTTTTCTAGGGCTAAGGGAATAGCCCTAAGATTTTAGGATTTAGATGCAAACATAGGATTTTTATGGTTGGTATAAAAGGGGTTGTATTTTGGTTGATCTAGCAAGATCCCTAGGAGAATTCGTACTGAGATCTTGCCCACGGTCGGTGGAATCAATTAGCTTAAGGAATATCCTACGGATTTAATTAGGGAGTTACTGGATTCAACCGAGGCACGTGACCATGCCCGGCTCGTGCTTTGAGGGGATCCACCGATGAACTATATAACTAATTGACGGCTAGCGCCATTGCGTCAATAAAAGCCACCAAAATACCTCGAAGTTCTAACCTATTAGAGTGGTACGAGTTGAGAGCATTCGGACCACGAGAGTGGTGAGATTATTGTAGATCCTTAATGCACGTATCGTATGCACTTATTGTGAGAGCGGGGTTAATGCGATACGTTAGATTCATGATGCCCAGACACATGAATTCACTTCCTAGATGCTACAATCCCCAATAAAACCAATGCAACGTAAGAGTTTTAGCCTAGCATCGACATCCGACGGTACTAGTAGCGAGTCCTAAAGCCCTAATCTTTTTATATTTTATTCTTTTATATTGTGTGGAATTACTTGTTTGCGATATCGAGTGACACGACTTTCGCATCCATCATCATCACGACGCTCCACAATCCACACCCACCAATAAACCCGAGAGTCTAACTCAACCTAGGAGTAGATACGTAGTATAGCACCGCTTCTACGTGTTCGATACCCACTTGCCACTATACTGTGCGCTTGCGGTAAACGACATCGTTTCGGAGTTGATTCCGGGCCGATCAAGTTTATGGTGCTGTTGCCGGGGATTTATCTCCGTGTAATTCGTGTTATAACTAGGTTGTTCTAGAATTACATTTCGGGCGCATCAGACACCCTGGATCTGTTATGATGTACCGCATCATAAAAAGCTCAAGGGATATAGATTTGAAGAACCTGAAGATTCTCCAAAAAGGCAAATTCCCATGTCCACCCTGTTACAAGGGTAACTAATTACGAGACACTCTCCACTAAAAGTGGACTTGGAGTCTCCTAGCTTTCTGGAAAGAATCCACGGAGACATTTGTGGGCCTATACACCCATCAAGTAGTCCGTTCAGGTACTTTATGGTCCTGATAGCCGCATTTGCTAAGTGGTCACATGTGTGTCTACTGTCCACCCGTAACTTATCACTGTCTAAGCTTTTAGCTCAGATAATCAGGTTGCGGGCCCACTTTCCCGACTACTAGATAAAGAAACTTCGTCTGTACAATGCGTGGGAGTTTACATCACAAGTCTTCCTAGACTATTGCCAAGCACATGGCATTGAAGTCGAACATCCTGTAGCGCATGTTCACACCGAAAACGGGTTAGCAAAATCTCTAATTAAGAGACTGCAAAAGATTGCTCATCTATTATTACTTCAATCCCAGTTGCCAGTGAATGCATGGGGTCATGCAATATTGCATGATGCATCTTTAATAAAATTAAGACCTTCTGGAGGTCAGTCATCTTCTCCTATGCAATTAGCATTTGGAGCCCCAACAATTGTCTCATACTTAAGAATATTTGGTTGTGCAGTATACGTCCCCATAGCACCACCACAAAGGACAAAGATGGGTCCACAATGTCGCCTATGCATTTTTGTTAGGTTTGACACACCCTTCATAATAAGATTCCTAGAACCCCTTACGGGAGACGTTTTTAAGGCACGTCTAGAAGACTGTGAATTTGATGAAACATCATTTTCAAGACTAGGCTTACAAACCAAGAAGCCTGAAGCTTCAGACTGTATCACTTGGAATACAATGACACTAAGTCACTTTGATCCGACCACAAGTCAGTGTGAGGAGGAGGTCCTGAAGATTCTCCATATCCAAAACACTGTCCATCTCTTGCCGGAAAAATTTACTAAAAACCAGAAGATTGTCAAATGAGACGTCCCTGCTGCTAACACTCCAGGTAGGATTGACATACCGTAAATTGGATGAAATCTGCCTGCAACAGAAATGGTTGGACCTCTTAAAAAGAGAGGACGACCACCGGGATCCATGGACCAAGTCTCTCGAAAGAGTAGGACCCTTGGCAATGGTAAAACAATACCACCACAGGATGCTACTATAAGCCATTCTCCCCCACCTCTCCCAAATTCTCAAACAGAGGAAAAACAGGGAGAAAATAAAGTTTCGATACATTATGTACAAACTGGGGAGTATTGGGATAGAAAGAGCACACTATAGATGACACATTTGCGTGTAATATTGCCATCAACGTCGCGTACTGCGACGATGATATTGAACCACGATCTCTGACAGAATGTCAAAGCAGTGATGATTGGCCAAAGTGAAAAGCGGCAATAGGAGTGGAGTTGGATTCACTCACAAAACGCAAGGTCTTCGGACCTATTGTCCAGACACCAAAAGGTGTAAAACCTGTGTGTTATAAATGGGTATTTGTTAGAAAAAGAAATGAACAAAATGAGATCGTTCGCTACAAAGCAAGGCTTATAGCACAGGGTTTTACCCAACGTCCAGGGGTGGATTTTGAAGCCACATACTCCCCGGTCATGGACGCGATTGTTGGATCTGGATCGTAGCCTAAAGGAGGGGGGGGTGAATAGGCTAATAAAAATTCTCATGCAACCCACAAGAAATCACACGCAGTTATAAGCACATGCAGGGAAATAAAATAGCAATCACAGAGTACGCACAGATATTCCCCGGTTCGGTCGTCCCCATGACCTACTCCAGCCCCCGAAAGAAAATACTAGATAGATATGTAATCAAGTACAGCTACAATGAGTCAAGATCCCAAATCTACTCTCACCTAGCTCGTACGCACACCACGTGCTCTACACTCTCAAACTAGTCATATGCTTTTCCCCCCGTGACGACTCCCAAAGTCGTCAGGTCCCCAAAAAGTAACACAGATGGTAAAGTTTCCCCCTACAGAGATCGCTACACCAATACAAAGATATATAAATAGACTTTGAGAAATGCTCAATAATGGTGTGTCGTCTTTGTCGTTCAGCGCGTGTCAGATCTCGTTTGACGTAGATGTAAATGTTCTCGGCTTGATGGCACTTGGGATCTCGGTCGACAAGACTTGCGGATCCTTGTACTTGGCTTGGATGGCACAATTGTTGCGGCAAAGGTGAACATGCAGCAGGGATCAGCAACTCGACATCTTGGTCCACACTTGTGGTTTTCAATTGAATGTTGTGGCCTTTAATATTGTTGCAGTTGATTCCTTTTTGTTGGCCTCTACAAAATGAAAACACAAAATCAATTAGTTAATTAAAAACGAGTCATCATCAAGACCAAGTAAGCATTCAAAAGGAGAACAAAATTATCTTCCCTGTATGAAATTAAATCCAACCAAGTGGTACACGAAACATCGTTGATTTCTCCTCCTATTGTATTTCTTCTCTGCTATGTGCTTCACAAATTTGGGACATGTTCTCTCTTCTCTTCTCTGTGCTTCAAAAATTTGGGACATTTTCTCTCTTTCTCAAAGCATGCGGCCTGGCTCGTTTGGAGTTGCAAAAATAAATTTGGCTGGCACTTGATTATGAATCCTTCTGTGCGGACGAGGGTTACGGCTTTTGCTTGGAGATTTGCAAAGGGGAGAGAAAATCAAGCTTTCAGCCTGTGCTCTCTCTGAATTCGGATTGGCTCTTGGTGTTTTCAAATGAAACAAAAAATAAAGTGATGTGCTCTTTTTTTTGATTTCCAACGAAGAGCACCCACTTCTTAATTTGCCTTCACTCTTTAAACTTGCATGCCTGCAAAAAAAAAACAAATTAATATGAGTGAGGATTAAAGCATAAAACAAATGAACCCTTTTTAATTCACTATTTGACAATTTTGGATGCTTGAGGAATTGTTATTTGCGGCTGCATCATAACGACGAGCTCTCGAAAAATAACGCGGTTGCTCTCTTTTTCTTTGCGCCGCCAATCCGAGTTAATCCCTCAAATTCTTTTTTCCCCGTTGAACCCGTGTACTCACAAACGTCCCTTATATAGTGGTTGCTGGAAAACCTAATTAGAGACACGTTATCCACCAAAATACCATGCCATCACGTGATAGTGCTATTCCTTTTGATAAAGTTGATTTTTAATGCTCCACCAATTATTTTGTGTGGCCTGCATGCAAAACAAAAAACCAATCAACCATTTAAAAATTGAATTAGTGTGAGACCCATCTTGGTTTAATGAGAGAGGAATAAATCCAAATTGGACTGGCATAATCACTTCTTTCTCTCTCCGATGGATGTGTGATGGATGTGCAACTTCTCCTCTTGAATTTCTCCAATTGCATGCATTAGTTCGTTCCTGGAATACACTTAACAAATGCATCAAAAACATACATGAATGTTTGCTACCATCAAACAAGAAATCAAAGATCGTTGTATCTAACAGCGATCACCTTCCGATTCCGCATTGGCTTGACAGCTCAAGAGGGTCTAGATATGCAGCTTATGGAAGTCGTGGCTGCATACCTATATGGAAATTTAGACCGAAACATCTATATGAGATTGCCTGACGGTTATTCTTTGCCTGCAGCACTAAAAGAGAGACAACGTGACATCTTCTCAGTGAAACTGCAAAGATCATTATATGGTCTAAAACAATCTGGAAGGATGTGGTATAACAGACTGAGCGACTTCCTTGCAAAACAAGGATTTACAAATGATCCAGTCTGTCCTTGCATCTTTATAAGAGCAAAGGCAATAGGATTTGTCTATAGCCATCTATGTGGACGACTTGAACCTCATCGGATCTCCTGAAGAGATCGCCAAGATTTCTAAAAGCTTGACAGAAACTTTCGAGATGAAAGACCTCGGAAAGTCAAAATTCTGTTTAGGTCTTCAAGTAGAGCACCTTAACGATGAGATCCTGTTACATCAGTCAACTTACACATCACACTTGTTGAAAAAGTTCCATATGGATAAGTGCCACCCCCTCAGTACCCCAATGGTCGTCAGATCATTGGATGTGCATAAATACCCCTTCCGGCTGCTGGAAGAGGGGGAGGAAGTACTATGCCCTGAAGTGCCTTATCTAAGTGCTATCGGCGCACTCCTTTACCTGGTTATCTGCACTCGCCTAGATATAACATTTGCAGTCAACCTACTAGCCAGATATAGTGCTGCACATACACATCAGCACTGGGATGGAGTTAAGCATCTTCTGCGCTACCTCTAAGGGTCCATAGACTTAGGTCTATTCTACAGGAAAGGGGCAACAATAGGTTTAGTTGGTTATGCTGATGCAGGCTACAGGTCCGATCCTCATACGGAGAAGTCTCAGACCAGATACATGTTTACCTATAGCGACACTTCCATATCCTGGAAATCTGTAAAGCAGACCATGATGACCGTCTCATCCACTCACTCAAAACTTCTAGCAATCCATGAAGCAAGTAAAGAGAGCTTCTGGCTACGTTCCGTGATCCAGCACATTCTCACCTCCACCGGCCTGATGACCGGCATTCTTACACCTACACCACTCCATGAAGACAATGCAACATGTATAGCCCAGCTACATGATGGCTACATCAAGGGCGAAAAGACGAAGTATATCTCTCCCAAGTTCTTCTGGACGCATGACCTTCAGAAGCAAAAACAGATTGAGGTACTGAAGATCCAATGATGTAACTGTTGGATCCTGTGGATGGCAAACAACACTAGAAGGGGGTTGAATATTGTTGTATAAAAATAAACTTTTTCAATCGTTAATAAAAACCCTTCTAATGTTTCCTAATAAACCAAGTAGAGTGATCTACGCTTGGTCCTTAATCAACATGATTATATGCTTGTAAAAATGAGAGTTAATAACAGCGGAAATGAAAGCGTAAAAGCAATAATAATAAGTCAGAGATAAATGATCACAACGCAAACACACGACGATTTTACCCTGGTTCGGATACGCAAGTCCCACTTGCCCACTGTATCCTACGCCAGCAACCAATCCACTAGCTCTCCATGAGAGCAACCTTGCCTCAACACACGAAGAGGACTTCATACAAGCACCTAGCTTACCTCATTAGGAATTTCACCACCTAGTTACAACACGACTATGATTTTCACTATTCCCTTATACTACGGGAATTTACAATTCAAAGTCTTCTTCAAAGACTTGCAACAAATATGAAATTAATTACAAGATTTCCTAAAGCCAAAAGAATATATTTGTGTATATGTGGCTTAAAGAAAATCGAAAAAATCTTGATCAAATTAAATGATATAGATAAGCACAGATTTGATCAAATGAGTTATCTTGAAAATTGATCTTCTAAAAATATGCACTTGGGCTTTTAGAGATCAAAGATCAAGTCTTTTTAATCTTTGAATGGATATAATTATAAAACACAAAGATTAAAAAGAAGGACTTGTATTTTGAATCTCAATATAAAAAGCTTTTAGCTTTGGAGATCAAAACCAAGTAATTCAAAAAAAAGGTTGTCTTGAAAATGATCTTCTAAAATATGCACTTGGGCTTTAGAGATCAATGATCAAGATTTTGATCTTTGAAAGAAATATAAAAGTTAAGAACACAAAGATAAAAAAAACTTGATGTTTGAATCTCAAGAAGAAAAGCTATGAGCTTTGGAGATCAAATCAACTTATAAAGGCTAGAAATGGTCAGAGAAAATAATTGCGAAATTAAGCACAAAAGAATTAAAAACTTAGCCTTTAGAAAAACTGAAGAACTTTGAGAGCTTGAGAACTTTGAGAACTTTTTGAGAGAATTATAGCTTAGCTCAAGAATAATTTTCTCTTAGGAAAAAATGTTCTCATATGGTTCTCTATTTATAGAGTTTAAGAGAGGATTTTGAATTTCAAAATGATTTGACTTCGGCCCAAAAATCAAGCAAATAATAAATGGGAGAGGCAATCAAGGAAGTCAAATCGCACAGCTGATAGTCGACTCCCTAAGGTTGGTAGTCGACTCCCAGAGTAGTTTCTGAGAAAATCTGTTACACTAGTAGTCGACTCCCTAATATTGGTAGTCGTCTATCAGAGTATCTTTTTAGGAAGAAGGCAGAAATCAGGGTAGAGAACTATTGGGTGTTTGTAGTTGACTACAAGTTGAAACTTAGCTTCTATGAAAAGTATGCTCTCAAATAAGTTTAAAACAAGTTTAATAACATTTTCAAAAATCATTTTGTGTGTGCGTGTGTATAGAATATTCATTTGGCTTTTACATTCTAAATACAGAACTTACTAATAACACAGCTTTGGCTCTTGTTCTTTGATCTTTGACTTGAGCCACCTTATCTTGATCTTAAGTCTTCATATGCTTCGTATTGTTGAGCCATCATATGCTTCGTATTGTTGGCTCGTAAGTAGACTTCCGATCATGGCTTCTAAGTCCTTCATTTAGCTTTTCAATGCATTTGAACTTCATGGCTATTGAATAATTGATCAATGCCTATACACACTTGAATTAAACATATTTGTACACATATCACTTTGTGCACATCATCAAAATCCACTGGGGTGGGTCTCAATATCCCAATAGTAACAACTTGGCGGATTTGCTTACCAAATCCCTGCCTACTAGTATCTTTGAGAAACTTGTTATGGGATTGGGATAAGGAGAGTGAGAAAATGTAAACTGGGTCAGGATGAGAGGACTATGAATGTATAGATACATAGGAGACTGATATATAGATTCATAGGAAATCTGTAAGCTTGAAACTTGGTCAGATGAGGGGGAGTCAACTGCAGAGTTGTACTCTTTTCCCTTGGCTATGATTTTTTCCCACAGGGTTTTCCATAGTCAAGGTTTTGACGAGGCAACCTCGTTGACTCTGGATCTTGAAGTATCCACCCCTAGACACATCACTAAACCAGGAGAAATTATGGAGAAACTGTTCTTTATTTAACAAGACAGTCATCCTAACTCGGATCCTGAAGAATCCACGTCTTATTCAATGCTGGTTGGATAAGGGCAAGTGTTATGAATAGGCCCATAAGGCCCATTGGGTATCCGGCCCATCATTGAAAGCTATATATATGAGGGTAGGTGGACTCTTAACCCCTTACACCTATTACTCTAATTTTCCCTTCACAACAGGTACAAAATTCTAGATTTGAGCTTAAAACTACTTAATCAATTAGATTGGTTAAGCTCATTATAGTTGCCTTTTAGGACAATTGACGCTTAAACGGTCAAGATTTTGGAGAGAATTACCAACTATCAAAATGGTCAAGAATGTCACAGTAATAAAATTAGAAATTAATAACAAATGATGGAATGTAATTAATAAGGAAGAATACAACTTGGAAAGGGATTAATATGGAAGTGCATAACTTTTCTTTTAGGCAGTGTCATACAAAAAGTATAAAAATGCTTAATTTTATAAAATCTTTATATCTATCTGTCGTGAAGAGAAAAGTAGAGTAATAGGTGTAAGGGGTTAGGATCCCCCTACCTCATATATATAGCTTTTCAATGAATGTGTGGGTACCCAATGGGCCTCATGGGCCTATTCATAACACTTCCCCTTATCCAACCAACATTGAATAAGAGGTGGATTCTTCAGGATCCGAGTTAGGATAACTGCCTTGTTAAATAAAGAACAGTTTATCCATAACTTCCCCCTGTTTTAGGGATGTGTTAGGGGTGGATACTTCAGGATCCAGAGTCAACGAGGTTGCCTCGTCAAAACCTTGATTATGAAAAACCATGTGGGAAAAAAAACCAATAGCCAAGGGAAAAGAGTACAACTCTGCAGTTAACTCCCCCTCATCTGACCAAGCTTCAGGCTTGCAGATTTCCTATGAATCTATACATCAGTCTTCTATGTATCTATACATTCATAGTCCTCTCATCTTGACCCAGTTTACATTTTCTCACTCTCCTCATCCCAATCCAATATACAAGTTTTCCAAAGATACTTGTAGGTAGGGATTTGGTAAGCAAATCTGCCAAGTTATTACATGATTGGATCTTCTGTACGTCAATCTTTTTTTGCTTCTAAAGGTCATGCATCCAGAAGAACTTGGGAGAGATATGCTTCGTCTTGTTGCCTTTGATGTAGCCGTCCTGTAGCTGGGCTATACATGTTGCATTGTCTTCATGGAGTGGAGTAGGCTCAAGAACGCCGGTCATCAGGCCGGTAGAGGTGAGGATTTGCTGGATCATAGAACGTAGCCAGAAACTCTCTTTGCTTGCTTCGTGGATTGCTAGAAGTTCTGAATGTGTGGATGGTATGGTTATTATGGTCTGCTTCACAGATCTCCAAGATATGGCAGTGTCACCATAGGTGAACATGTATCCGGTCTGAGACTTCTCTGTGTGAGAATTGGATCTGTAACCTGCATCAACATAACCAACTAAACCTGTTGTTGCCGCTTTCTTGTAGAATAGACCTAAGTCTATGGACCCTTGGAGGTAGCGCAGAAGATGCTTAACTCCGGCCCTGTGCCGCTGTGTATGTGTAGCATTATATCAGCTAATAGGTTGATTGCAAATGCTATGTCAGAACGAGTGTAGTTAGCCAGGTAAAGGAGTACACTGATAGCACTTAGATAAGGCACTTCAGGGCCTAGTAGTTCCTCCCCCTCTTCCAGCGGTCGAAAGGGGTTTTTATGCACATCCAATAATCTAACGATCATTGGGGTACTGAGGGGGTGGCACTTATCCATTTGGAACTTTTTCAACAAGTTCGATGTATAAGTTGACTGATGTAACAGGATCCCATCGTTAAGATGCTCTATTTGAAGACCTAAACAGAATTTCGACTTTCCGAGGTCTTTCATCTCGAAAGTTTCTGTCAGGCTTTTAGAAATCTCAGTGATCTCTCCAGGAGATTCGATGACGTTCAAGTCGTCCACATAGACGGCTATAATGACAAATCCTGTTGCCTTTGCTCTTATAAAGATACAAGGGCAGATTGGGTCATTTTTAAATCCTAGTTTTGCAAGGAAATCGCTCAGTTTGTTATACCACATCCTTCCAGATTGTTTTAGACTATATAATGATCTTTGCAGTTTCACTGAGTAGATGTCACGCTGTCTCTCTTTCTGCAGGCAAAGAATAACCATCAGGCAATCTCATATAGATGTCTTGGTCTAAATTGCCATATAGGTATGTGATGTGTCATTTTATTACACATTTTATCTATATGATTACACGTCAACATGATTGCCCAATTACACATTTCATACGCTTTTACGCTCATTATTGGAACTTTAATTCTACTTTAAGAGCGTTTTGTTGCATTTCAGGGAATATCGAGCGATTTGGAGTATATTGGAGGAGAGAGTGCGTGCTTCGACACCGGAGCTCCTGAGGCACCGCGTTCGGTGATTTAAAGCTACCGGGGAGCAAGGAAGGGGTAAGAGAGAAGGGACGCGGAAGAGAAGAACGAAGAAATCATGGTTCTATGATACCATGACTCATAGATTCCAGGTCGCTCGATCGAACTATGATGCGGTTAAGGAATTGAGCGACCCAAGGTGCTGGAAACAAGACAGCCGTGCACTATTTCCAAATCTGCTATCACCTGGGATTTTTCAGTATTTTTCTGATATTTTTTCCAGATATTAGACTTCATGATGGTTCCAACCCACCAAGAATGCACCAATCGGAGATCGGATGAGCTTTGGAGAATTTCTGCAAGCTGAAAATCTGTTTTCAGCAACCTACTCGACCGAGCAGTACACTACTCGACCGAGCAGTACACTACTCGACCGAGCAGAGTGAAAAATGATGCTGAAATATGTTTTCAACCTCCTACTCGACCGATCAACCATCTACTCGACCGAGCAGACCCTACTCGATCCGAGCAGGCAGAGCATGATTTTGGGGGAGAGCTCCAACCTACTGACAGCTCGACTGAGCAACCGCCTACTCGATCGAGCAGCTGCTGTCACGCCCCGCTTCCCTAAAATGGAGGCGAGACGTGAAAAGGTCCGCACGAGAGTGGAGCTGTGAAGCCCCAAACCCGATAAGCGTCAATAAAACATAAGCAGGTCCCTGTAACCACAAACGGAACAACAATAATAACACAAGGAGAGACAGAAAGGTCCCTGTAACCACAAACGGAACAACAATAATAACACAAGGAGAGACAGAAATAAATCTCTGATCTCAGAATTTGTCCAACATGAAAATTAAGTTAACATCCAGAAAATCCACCAGGCTAAAAGAAAGAGTCTAAAGGCCCAGAACAAGGCCAACAAAAGGGATAACATAACAAAGTATTGGTGCCACGCACCGACAACAAAACAGTCTAAACAACAACACAAACACTCTCTACGACTGATCGCCCGTGTCCACGAAGTCCTCGTCAAACACAGGCTCGGGCTCGGCGTCTGCAAACACCTCGTCCTCAACAATGTACTCAGGCTCAGGATCTAACATGTGTCACCCAAAAGAGTAAAGGGGCACATGTCAGCAAGTCTAAAAGACTTGGGCAAGGAAACTGAAAAGGAAGGCAAACTAACAACCTAGCAGTTATAGTATGCATGACATGGCAGTTATGGTATGAGTGCATAAGTAAGACATGGTGAAACCACAAGTACAAGAGCACAATTTATCAGGGCATGTCAAGAGTATCCAAGCTACTAACAATCTCAATCTTTTCACTAGTCATGTTTCACGTTGTTTGTAGATGTTTACGCCTTACAGCTGAACTGTTGGACATTCACACTGATTGGACGCTTAACACTACCCCAGAACCCAGAGTTTACGCCTTACAACTACAGTTGCTGATCAGGCAGACTCCCAGTTGAATGGCCGCTTAACTCTTACCCCAAAAACCCACATGTAAACGAGCCAGGGTCCCTGTACACGAGCTCAGTAAATGAGCCAGGGTTGCCCCGCACAAGAGCTCGTTTCCTGGATCACAAACCAGGAGCGTATTGCATTTGGCATAGGGGTGCACCTAGCCTCAATCATTTCACAAGGGGTAGCGGAGCTACGCAATCACAGGAATACTTAAAGAATGCAATGCCATGACAATTAATTTGCGTACCGTTAATGGAAATTAAACATGACATGGTAGTTGTGCAACATGGTAAATGCCAGATCTAGCTTCGTTGTCAAGATAGTTCCTAAAATTGCGCCTAGGCGAGTATCATTTCGTCGCCTAGTCTCTTTTACGCCTACAACAAGCAAATGGCCTAAGACATGGCCCAAAACCCTAAGTGGCAAGTTTCACTTGCCTAGCACCGAGGATGACGATCAACGAGGCCGTCACACAAATGCTAACTACGGAGATGAGATCACTGCCATGGCAAAACAATATTAGAACAACATCCAACCTAGTTTTATTAGGGTTTCACAAAAACACAATGGGTTATGAAAACATTAAGAGATCGATTTATTACCGTATCGGAAGCGGAAGAATGATGCCGAGCAAGCACGGTAACAGAAGAAACGATCCGGGGAACCTAGGGTTCAGATCTGGAATGATGGGGAAAATCTGGAGAAAATGGATTAAAGGGGGTTTTTTGGGGATTGGAGATGAATGGAGAGGGAAACTCCAAGGGAGGAAGGAATGGCTTGGGGAAATATTGGAGAGTGATTTGGGGAAGGAGGCTCAGGAGAATGAAAGAGGGATGAAAAAAATCGTGGGTGGGGTTTAAATTGGGAGTGCTGGCGGCTGCCCAGAAATTAGTGTTTCGACACTGATTAGTCGGTCAAAGAGCAACCACTGACCGACTAGTTTGGGAACTAGTCGGTCGGTTGACCAACGCAGACCGACAAGTCCAAACAGTAACTCCTGTATAAAAATAGGATTTAGATTTAGTCGGTCAAAGAACAACTACTGGCCGACTAGTTTCGAATCTAGTCGGTCGATGAACGTTCTTAGACCGACTAAGAATGAATAGTACTTGGTATCAAAAGGATCATAGAGCTAGTCGGTTAAAGAACGATTCTTGACCGACTAGTTTGCAACCTAGTCGGTCGACAGATGTTCTTAGACCGACTAATGATAAACAGTAACTCCTGAGTAATTTACAAAGCCCACTAGTCGGTCCATGAAGGTTTGCCGACCGACTAAATCGCCATCTAGTCGGTCGGTTCCCCTTCTTGTACCGGCTAACGTGCACAAAAAGTTCCGAAATGGAGCGCGAAGCTCCGGGATCGATTCCTAAGACTCCTAGGCTTGATCTAACAATAAGATATGACCGATATGAAGCCCGTCACGAATGACTTACTCCAAAATCGACGATCAACGGAAGAAGCTAGGAAAACACGACGAAACGATCGAAAGTGAAAGCCACAGAGACGAAAACCACACATAAGGAGAAAATCCACCAAAACATATATATATATAAAATATAATTAATCCAGATACATGAAAACCAGTCATTACATCCTCCCCAACTTAAGAAAAATTCCGTCCTCGGAATTTCCCAACACTCACGTGTCCGGGAACAAAAGTGGGTAACGCTCTCGCATCTCATCCTCGTTCTCCCAAGTAGACTCTCCTGGCGAGCCGTGTCGCCACATCACCCTCACAAGATTGACAACCTTGTTCCGAAGTGACTTCTGATGCATGTCCAGAATCTGCACTGGCGGATGGTCATACGTCATATCAGGGCGAACGGTAATCTCCGAGAAATCCACAGCATGAGATGGATCGCTAATGTATCGACGAAGCTGCGACACATGGAAAACATTGTGAACTCCTTCCAAAGATGGCGGCAAGGCTAAGTGGTAGGCTACCTCACCAACTTTCTCCAGAATGTCAAACGGTCGAATGTATCGCGGGCTCAACTTCCCTCGCTTCCCAAAGCGAATCACACCACGATTCGGGGAAATCCTCAGAAACACATGGTCGCCCAGCTGAAACTCCAAAGGACGGTGTTTAGCATCTGCCCAATGCTTAAAATGGTCCTGAGCAATCCTCAACTTCTCCCGAATGTTCCTGACAACATCCACAGCCTCCATAATCATCTCAGGTCCCAACAGCTCCCGATCTCCAACGTCATCCCAACTCAATGGCGATTGACATTTCCTCCCATAAAGAGCGGCGAAAGGCGCCATGCCAATACTCGCCTGGAAGCTGTTGTTGTAAGAAAACTCTACCAGATGTAGATGGTCCTCCCACGAACCCTTGAAATCCAACATGCACACCCTCAGCATGTCCTCCAAGATCTGAATCGTCCTCTCGGACTGGCCATCCGTCTGCGGATGGTACGCCGTGCTGAAACTCAGATGCGTACCCAAACTCTTCTGCAAACTCTGCCAGAACTGAGATGTGAACCTCGTGTCTCTGTCTGACACGATACTCACAGGGACTCCGTGAAGTCGTACGACCTCCTGCACGATTCACGTTACATCACTATCCAAACTAGGAAAATGAAATAAAAACGGAGAGTAAAAGAATTTACCTCCATATATCTCCTCGCTAGCGCCTCAGTGGACTGTCCCACCCGGAATGGAATAAAGTGCGCGGATTTGGTCAATCGATCTACGATCACCCAAATCGCGTCATTCTTCTTCGGACTCTGAGGTAGTCCAGTCACGAAATCCATAGTGATGTGTTGCCACTTCCACTCCGGAATCGGAAGAGGTTGTAGCAACCCTGCCGTATGCTGATGCTCCGCCTTCACTTGCTGGCAAACAAAGCACTTGGCTACACTCCGAGCCACACTCCTCTTCATACCATGCCATCAATAGTTCAGACGAAGATCCTTGTACATCTTGGTCCCACCAGGATGCACAGAATACGGCGAACTATGTGCCTCCACCATCAACTCCTCTCTAATATCCCCAGCTGGCACACACTGTAATGCCCTGCTAAGCTACTGCACAAGTACTAGAGGGGGGGTGAATAGTACTTTAAAATAATTAAGAGGCTAATTCCTAATTACTTGCAAACTCTACCAAATAATGCGAAAATGCGGAATAGTAAATAATCGACAACAAATAGAATCAATCGCAAACAAGCAATATTACTGGGTTCGGATCCACCCAAGTCTCCCCGACTTGTTCCCGGTGATCCTACGTCCCAACCACCCGGATCCCCTCTGGATACTTGAGTTAGAAACCCTAACTCAAGATTTCCACTATAAAATACTTGTGAAAAACATTCACAAGTCAAATCATACACAGAGTAATTAGTGACTCCCACAACCCGGGATCACAACCACACTCTCACAACCGAGAGTGAAACTTACAATATGAAATTAAAATGAAATAAGAAACTTCTTACCGACAAAATACCTATGCCTTGAGTAATGCTTACGAATTAGGGCAAAGATGATTTTGAGGAAGAAGAAGTGGCACCAAACCCTAGCTCCAAGATGTAGATCAGCGATGGAGAGCTATGGGGATGTTGGTGACCTAGAGTCAAGCACTTGGCTTGGAAGGCTTCACACTCAATGAATCTCTCTTTGGAAGTAAGAGTGAGGAGAGATTATTGAATGGAATGAAAGAGCTTTGAATGAGCTTGGAATGATTTCTCTTGAACTCTAAACTTGCAATAATATTAGCCTTGACTGCAATGAATGCAGCCCATCAAGTATATATAGGATAGAGAAGAGAGAGAAAGAAATTCGAGTCATTAAATGCTCCAACGGCTCTTTTCTGAACCTAACTAGTCGGTCAAAGAACAACCACCGACCGACTAGTTCATCAACTAGTCGGTCGGTCAATTAACATATACCGACTAATGGAGGAACAGCCAAAAGGTTGAAGCACAGACAAAAGGAACTAGTCGGTCCAAGAAGAGTAGCTGACCGACTAGTTTCACAATTAGTCGGTCGGTTACTCAACTGAGACCGACTAACAGATAAAACTGAAGTCTGAGCACAAATTGACTTAGTCGGTACAAGAACAAATATTGACCGACTAATTCACCAACTAGTCGGTCGCCAAATGAGCATAGACTGACTAACGATAAACAGTAAGTTAGGTGAAAATTGGCATGTACAGTAAAGCTAAACTAGTCGGTCCAAGAAGGAACGTTGACCGACTAGTTCATCAACTAGTCGGTCGATCAATGAACACAGACCGACTAATGATAAACAGTAGCTCAGGCTCAAATGTGCATGTACAGGGAAAGCTCAACTAGTCGGTCACAGAAGCATCACTGACCGACTAGTTCACAAACTAGTCGGTCGGTGAGTCAACTTAGACCGACTAACTGTAAACAGTAAAGATCTTGGAAATGACTGACAAAAACTAGTCGGTCCAAGAAGCTTTGCCGACCGACTAGATCACCATCTAGTCGGTCAGTTCTTCTTCTTGAACCAACTAACATGCACAAGAAGTCGCGAATCGAAGCGCGAAGCTTCGGGAAAGATTGTATGGACTTCTACTAAGATCCTAGAGCTAAGATATGAGCGTTATGAAGATTTAAACCGTAAGACCTACTCAAGGCTTAACATTCTACGAAAGAAGCTTAAAGACTATAAATAAAACTTGACGATACCGTCTTCAATAGCTTCAATCGAATCTTCATGACTTCTAAATTGGTCCATAAGCTTCAACGAAGCTTTAGGCATACTATCACGCGCTTTGAGAAGTCTTGAGACGTCGTAATTGATATTCATATGAATTTGGCGACTATATCCATAACTGCGCTCACAAAGTGTTAGTTCACGATATATTTATGTTTGTTCATCATCCAAAACCAAATCCGGGGAGTCCAATATCCATCATTCTCCCCCTTTTGGTGATGACAAACCAACATAAATAATAATCAAAAATAATAATTCAAATGAAATTTACTTACTCCCCCTGCATTGATGACGCGTTAATTCCAAATTAAACAATAATAATACGCATCAAGCAGACGAGTAAAGTATATAAAAGAGAATCGATTATTGAATTATCGAGTACCAAAGGTTGATTATTGAAATATCAGATTTGAAAATCCATTTATATATCTTAACTCCCCCTGAATCTAATATATCAAATTAGATTCTTGGAATAGTGCTTTAAATTATCATTTAGCACATCGTTATTATTATATCTCTCCCCCTTTGGCATTAGCAAAAAGAGCGGGAGGAGATCAACGACAACAACAATGGCTTCATATAAAAGCACGGGAGTCGTAGAATACGACGACGGTTCAAGTGACACCAAAGAAAAAAAATACGAATAAAATCAAGGCGTGTCAATGAGACCAAAGTCGAAAATCGGTAAATAAAATCATCAAAACTCAAATCAATTTTACGGATTGAGTTATGGAATATACTCTCCAATATCAACATTCTTGGTTAATTTAGTGCATGGAAAATAATTCTATGTTTCCATAGAAGAAATTTCTATTAAACCAAGTTAATATCGTCGAGCGACGAAATCAAACATCAGAGACATAAAAAAAATATAATGTGCACAATAGAATGAAATGTCAACGTTGATGTATATATATAAAAAGTATGAACCAGAGTACATCAAAAATATACATCACTGACATACAAAACATCGATCCAACGATCGGGGCATAAAATACATCATCATATCAAACAGATATCAGGGTGACACAAAACATACAACATCATCAAAATACATCAAGATACATCATCAAAAGTATCAAAATACATCAAAATGATCCAGAACCCCACTCTATCCTACCCAAACTCTCTTACACTAGATGTATCATCCAAGGAGCATCGGAGAGTCCGTAAAGAAGCTCAAGAGGAAGCGGCAGGATCTACAGCAGCAGCAGGCTCTGCAGGAGAAGTGGTGGTCACAAGAACATCTGGAATGTCAACGGGAGCGACGGCAGAAGTGGCAATCTCTGGAGCAGCAATAGTAGTGGCCTCGGGAGCACCAGTTGGAGCATCCACCGCAGGAGCGGTGGCAACAGGTGTGCTCTCGGGGGCACCAGCAGACGAAGCAGCAGCAGCAGCACCAGAAGTACCCTCGGGGGCACGAGCAGCAGCATGAGCAAGCTCCTCAATGTTCTCCTCATCCAACTCATCCTCGTCAGAGAAAGACGAAGGGACCTCAATATCAAGGTGTCGAGCGATACTGCATAGAATCTCCTCAGAACGAGCCTGACAAGACTCCAAACGACGGATCGAACGAACGACATCGGCAAGAGTGGTAGAGGGAGCAGCAGAGGCAGAGGCAGAGGCAGAGGCAGACGCTGAAGGTGTCGTCCTCTGAACATGACGGAGCGCCGCAAGAGACTTCTTGACGGCCGTCGCGTTCAGGGGAGGACCAAGTGGACGCTCATCGTCAGGAGGCAATGTGACACGGAAGTGACGGAATACCAGAGTCAACAAGCACGGGAAGGGGATATGAGCCGACTTCATGGACTTGCGAATACACTCGAAAGAGTCCATCTTATCGAGTATAATGCGAGCCCAGTTAATCGAGCTCCCCATGAAAATAGCATAGATCAACTTCAAGAAGGGCTGGGACGGTAGAGATGAGGAGTCGTACTTGGGAAGCAAGCACGACTTCAGAATCAAATTCAGGAACCAGGCGATAGGCTTGAAGGATTTGGAGGGCACACCAATCATGGCGGGAGGAATCTGGTGGAAAATCTGGGATAGGACGACCTGATCAAGGGAGGTGATATCATCAACAGAAATGTCAGAGGGGAGGAGGCCAGACGAGGAGATACCCAAAATCTCTCCTAAGATTTCTGCTGTGAGGACTATAGGAGTCCCCAAAACAGTCGTCTCAACAGAGTGGGTCCCATCATACTGACCCCGGATCCTATTGGCATAGAAAAGTTTTACTAGGCGAGGGTAGGGGTGAGGGTTCACCTTCGGGTCATATCAAAGGTAATCGAGTAGACCGGAGGACGAAAGAAGATCGGCGAGGCCTAGGAAGTCACTAAACTGGACGAAATGCTCCAGAAGCAGTGGGCAATGTTCGATACGGTTGTAAGCCGCGAGACACAAAGGGTCGTCGCGACACAACGAGATATCGACACCGCCTACCGGCATCGGAGCCTTTCCCTTAGGCTTACGGGTAGATGTACGTGGTCGGGAGCTAGACTCAGGATGGGTAGGAGTGGGTTCCCTATGAGTCTCAGGCTTGGGTCTATACTCGGAATCAGAATCGGTAGGAGTATGGAAAGAAGAGGGAGACGCAAGTTGCTTGGGCTTGGGCTTAGGCTTGGGTTGGTCTCTAGGTTGAGCACGGGGCATCGCTTTCGTCGTCCTCTTACGCTTAAGAGGAGGCGAAGAAGAAGAGGGCTCGGTAAGCTTCGAACGGCGTTTCGGAGGGGTTCTCGTAGGTTGATCGGGAACCGTAGGGGTAGGTTCTACGGTCATCGGAGAGGGGCTAGATGGAGTGATCGGAATTCGTGTTCTTGCCATAATCGAAGCAAGACACGACGCACAAGAGATCAAATCTAAGAAACCCTAGCCGAAATCAAGAACCCTAGCACAACCCTAGGCCGAAATGAAATCACTAGAAACCCTAATCCTAGAAGCTGAAAGCTAGCCCTAGAATAGAGAGAGATACCTAGGAGGAGGAGAGGGGTCGACGGCACAGGCAGAGATGGCCAGAAAGATGGCCGGAGATCGACGGCAGAGAGGGAGGCAGACGAAGGGGCACGAGGGTTTGTGGCTGAGAAATAAGCTTCGAATCGACTAGAAGGGGAAATAGTCGGTTTGAGGCTTATAAAATCGATTAGAATCTCAAAAGACAAATCAGTCCCTGGCACAAATAGTCGGTCACAGTTCAAGCACTGACCAACTAGATCACGATCTAGTCGGTGGTCAATGAGCTTGAACCGACTAGTTGTAAACAGTAACTGAAGGCAAATTTCTTGACAAGATTTAGTCGGTCTAAGCTCATTTGCTGACCGACTAGAACTGAATCCAGTCGGTCGGCCAATGAACTTGGACCGACTAAGAGAGTTCAAAAATTGAAAAACTATGAAATCTGATTTCTCTCCTAATCATACTTGGATGAAACATCAAAATACTCTCATTAATCATTATACTACCACATTAAACATCGAAAATCTGAAATTTGACGATTACGCACAAATCGAGCGAAAATTCCGAAAATTCAACAAAAATCCAGAAAATTTCAATACTTCAAGCATGAGCAAATATAACGAATAGAATAGCATGCAAGAAAATTGAATAAAAATGAATCCTATATCTCGGATTCACCCATAATCCCCAATTCTCGACGCAACCGCACAAAGGAGTCCTCCTTTAGGGGTTTCGTGAAAATATCGGCGATTTGCTTCTGGGTTTCAACGTACACTAATATGATGTCCTTTTTAGCAACATGATCATCTAAGAAATGGTGTCGGACATCTATGTGTTTCGAACGGGAATGGTGTACCGGGTTCTTGGAAAGACATATTGCACTTTGGTTGTCCACCATGATAGGGCAAGTATCATAGTTTATACCAAAGTCTTTAAGTGTGTGTCTCATCCAAAGAACTTGAGCACACGCGGCACCGGCGGCAATGTATTCCACCTCGGTGGTTGAAAGTGATACAGAATTTTGCTTCTTGGAAAACCAAGAGACAATTGAATTTCCTATAAAATGGCAAGTGCCACTAGTACTTTTCCTGTCGGATTTGCATCCCGCATAATCGGCATCACTATATGAGATTAACTCATATGTGCAAGATTTTGGATAAAGTAATCCAAAATCAAGTGTATAACTTAGATAACGGAAAATACGTTTTACCGCTACTAAGTGAGACTCCTTAGGTTGAGACTGATAACGAGCACATACGCATACGGCAAACATAATATCGGGCCTACTTGCAGTAAGATAAAGTAAACTACCTATCATACCTCGATATAGAAAAATGTCTACATCCTTACTGCACGTATCCTTATCAAGATGCGTAGTCGTGCTCATTGGAGTCTTTTTCCCGGAGGCATTCTCCATTCCAAATCGCTTAAGCAACTCCACCGTATACTTCGTTTGGTAGATGAAGATTGCATCGTCCATTTGGCGAATTTGGAGACCTAAGAAATATTTGAGCTCACCCATGTGGCTCATCTCAAATTGATCCTTCATCACATTAGAAAACTCTTCGCAAAGAGCAAAGTTAGTAGCACCGAAAATGATATCATCAACATATATTTGAACTAAAATTATATCATTATACGAATACTTAACAAATAATGTGGAATCAACTTCTCACATTTTAAAACCCAAATCCAAAAGAAAATTCTTTAAACGATCATACCAAGCTCGAGGAGCTTGTCTCAAACCGTAAAGTGCTTTCTTAAGTTTAAAAACATGATTTGGAAATTTTTCATTAATAAAACCCGGAGGCTGAGAAACGTAAACTTCCTCAAAAACATCTCCATTTAAAAATGCACTTTTAACATCCATGTGAAATAATTTAAAATCCTTATGGCATGCAAAAGACAATAATAATCTAATTGATTCTAATCTAGCTACTGGAGCGAAGGATTCTTCGAAATCAATACCTTCCTCTTGACGATAGCCTTGAGCAACTAACCGGGCTTTGTTTCAGAAGACGACTTGGTTTTCGTCGGTTTTGTTCTTGAAGATCCACTTTGTCCCTATGACGGTGTGGTTCTTCGATGGCAATGGAACAAGCTCCCAAACTTCATTCCTCTCGAATTGAATGAGTTCCTCCTCCATGGCTAAGATCCAAGCGCTATCTTCGCAAGCTTCATTAACATTCTTTGGCTCTATCGAGGAGGCAAAGGCACAATGAGTGAAGTAGTTCACTTGCGATCTCGTCTTGACACTATCATGGATATTGCCAATGACTTGCTCATGAGGATGGTCACGAATGGTATGAAGCCGTTTGGGAATACCTTGATCACTAGTAACATTCTCAACAACTTCATTAGACGAGTTAGTCTCAATAGAATCAATAGAATCATTAGAGTTAGAATTACCAATTGAATCACATAAGACATCCATAGAGTCATCATCATTAGTAATTCTAGTTGGAACAAATCCTTCATTAAATGACACATGAAGCGATTCCTCGATCGTTAAGGTTCGTTTGTTGAATATCCGGTAGGCTTTGCTACACGAAGAATATCCAACAAAAATCCCCTCATCGGATCTTGGATCGAATTTGTCCAAACTACCATACGTGTTCTTGATAAAACATTTTGAACCAAAAACACGAAAATGTTTAACTTGAGGCAACTTACCAAACAACAATTCATAACAAGTTTGTTTAGTGCCGGGCCTCAAAAGTATTCTATTAAACACATAGCAAGCGGTATGTACCGCTTCCGCCCAAAATTGATGGCCAAGTTGGCTATCATCAAGCATAGTGCGAGCACATTCCACTAGCGTCCTATTCTTTCTCTCAACAAAACCATTTTGAGGAGGTGCGTGAGGGAATGAAAAGGAGTGTGTAATACCAACTTCATCACAAAATGTCTCAAAAGACTCATTCTCAAATTCATCTCCATGATCACTACGAATAGTGACAATGGTGGTTCCTAAGAGATTTTGTACTTTCTTAACAAAAATTGTGAAGTTTTCAAAAGCTTCATTTTTATTATAAAATGAAAATACCCAAGTAAACCTAGAAAAGTCATCAACGATGACAAGTCCATATCTAGCATTACCTAATGAAGCAACTCTAGTTGGCCCAAATAAATCTAGATGTAATAGCTCTAGAGGCCGCTTAGAAGAAATGCTTTTCTTAGGTTTAAATGAAGATTTTGGAAGCTTGCCTCGTTGACACGAGTCACAAAAGCTTTTCTTTTGAAAGACAAGCTTAGGGAAGCCTCTAATAGAATTTAACTTGGAAAGCTTAAAAAGTGTTCCAAAGTTCACATGACCAAAACGTCGATGCCATAAGTGTTGTTCACTTGTGTTGGCAATAAGACATTGTTCTTGTGATCTTGGAAGATCTAGGATATATATATCCTTATGCCGTGTGCCGGAAAACAATAATTCATTATTATCTTTTCTTAAAATATGGCACATTCCTTTCGCAAAGTTAACTTTGTAACCTTTGTCACAAAGTTGACTTATTGAAATGAGATTGTGGTTTAATCCTTTAACAAGGTAAACATCACATATAAGGGGTTTAGAAGGATTACCCACTTTACCAACACCTATGATGGTTCTGCTCTCGTTGCCTCCAAATACGACGCGGTTTCCATTTGCAATGGGAACCACTCCGGAGAGCAATTGAGCGTCACCCGTCATGTGTTTTGAACACCCGCTATCGAGTATCCAATTCCCCTTGGAGCTAAATTTAAATTTGTTGCTCCTTTTCTTTTTCTTTTCCTTGAGTACCTAAAGATAGAAAATTTCATATCATGGTACCCAAGGTCATTGGGTCCAAAAGATTAGACCTTTGGAAGCCAAGTCCAATTGGACTTGGACTTCCCCACATAATTTCTACTATGCACAACATCCGAAAAATAAGCATTCATGTAAACTTGTTTTTTATCCATGCTTGTGTCCTTTGGGCTCCAAATTGTGAATATTTTGGAAGCCCTCATCCTATTGGGTGCATACATGCGTTGTTGGTTTCTACGTGATGCATGTCGTGGATAGGCATAAGGAACATGATGGAATGGTGCATGTGGATAGTTATTCATACGATGATGTGGGTGAACATATGCATGTGGAGGAACACGTGCGTGAGGGTGTCTCACATGGTGTGCACGTGCCTGTGAACGTGTAGCATAGAAATCATCATATGTGTGAGCCGCTGGAGTAGGACGTGTGTTCCTACGTGGCATAGTATTGGTGTACATATAAGCATGCCCCTTCTTTGGAGGTCCACCCAAAGTGGGTTTCTTTCCGAAAGAGGGTGTGGACGAGGTGGAAGCACCATTGGTAGAAGAACTACCAATAGAGTGTTTGCTACCACTCCTTGAGTCACCGGAAGTTGGCCTAACAAAAGTAGTGACCGATTTGGATGAACTTCCCATCGTATACCCCAAGCCAATGTGGTGATTGGCCGGAAGTAAGTCACTTAGGATTTTATCCAAATGGTCCTTACCCTTATTGAATTTATTAATTCGGCCTAATGTGTTCTCATATTTCTCGGTGAGAGAACGCATAGAAGCATCCAAAGTGGATACTTGCGATGTGAGCACATAGAAACGAGATTTAAGATTCTCATTCTCAATACTCAAAGTCGAGTTTTGAGAAGTCAAATCCGCTATCTTGTGTTCCTCCGGATCTTCAATGCTAACATGTTCAAGTTGAGTCTTGAGATTAACAATCTCGTTCTTCAACCCTTCAACAACGGTGTCGTTGTTGGTGATGATAGTTTTAGGCGAGGTTTGAATGCTAGCTAAGTCATCTTTTACTTTAGTATACCTATTTACTAATTTAGTATACTTAGACCATAATTGAGAATTAGCATTCCTAAGGTCATCCATAGTTACCTCATCGCCTTCGTTGTCGCTATCATCGGAAGAGGAAGATCCTTGATCATGCTCCTCTCTTGCCATGAAGCACATGTGTGCTTGCTCCACTTGCTCATCGTCCGACTCTCCGCTTGAGGAATCCTCGGAGTCGGTGAATGTTGCCCCGACAAGCCCCTTTTTGTTTCCTTTCTTGTACTTCTTGGACTTGTCGTACTTTGGTGCCTTCCACTTCTCCTTTTGCTTGTTTAGAGGACACTCCGCTTTCATGTGTCCTGGCTTGTTGCATTTAAAGCACAAAGAAGAAGAGGAGTTAGATGAATTGAATTTCGATTTGTTTTTGAAGTTACCTTTCCGGAAGAACCGGTTGAACTTCTTGGCCATGAGTGCCATGGACTCCAAGTCCAACTCGTTTTCTGAGTTCTCATCATCGGTTGATGTGGAAGTAGATGGAGCGGCCTTGAAAGCAATAGCTTTCTTCTTTGGCTCTTCTTATTGTAGGTAAGACTTCATCTTTTCCTGCAACTTCAACTTGCTATCCTTGCGTACCTCATAAGACATCAAGGCACCCATTAGTTGAACAATGGTATAT